>KV454657.1:0-128700 GCA_001662585.1 Pseudogymnoascus sp. WSF 3629
CTATATAAGCTATAGAATGTCCTTTCTTAGCTTAATCTATACTTAAGAACTCTAACTTCTCCTATAGTTAAGAGTAGTAATTAGACTTCAAAGACCCCTTAAACTATAAGGGAGCTTAACTTTCAAACAGAGCATATTAAGAATTACATTATATAACATTAGAATAGCTCTCCTACCTTAATTAATAATGCTATTAGCTACTTTATTAAAGGGGTAGAAATGATGATGCATTCTGCTGTTCTACTTAAGGTAGAAGTTAAGGCTCTACAAGCAGCAAATGAACAGAAAAAGAGGAGGGAAAGGAAGCGTAAGAGGCGTATAATGCAAGGGGGAAGCCTCTCCGTACGAGATGTAGAGGATATCCTTCAGAGTGCTGAGGTTAATGCTCAAGTCCGTTTGGAGATGGCAAGTAAGACTACTCGGCAGGTGGGTTCTACAGACCGATAGCGGCGCTGTGGAGTATGTGGCACTATAGGGCATAACGCCCGTACGTGCGAGAGGCGCCAGGAATCAATTACAATTGAATAAGGGTCATTATGTAGGGTGGTGGTGTAGTAGTAGTAGTAATAGTCAGATTTTGGTGTTTTGGTGGGCAACTCGCTTGTGTGGGCAACTCGTATGTGAATTACGTTATTGATAAGTGTATAGAATTTGAGATGTCTCAAGTCAAAGTACCTATCATATTTTTCGGCACGGTGGTTTTTTCGCCACTCAGGGATAGACGTTATTGGGGAGAATGCGGTTTGCAGCGGGGTTGTGAGGGGGAGGCAGATAGAAGTTGACATGTGGCACCCACCTTTTGGAAAGCTTCAATTGGGGTCTGGACAGGACGGCGTTGGGACGGACTAGAGCTATAGCTTCGGGTTGAGTCGATAGTTAGTCGTCTGTGGCGGCCACTTGTATGGCCAATATCTTGCTCCCCCTTTTTTCATCTCTGGTGCTGGTGGAGCTGTAGTTTGTTGGCGGCTTACTGCAAATTTCTATGTTTGGTACAGCTAAACAGTGGAGGCCGTACTTCATATGGTGGTGAGGGAAATATTGACTATCCTAACGGACCTTTAACATCCCAGCGAGTAAGATCCACGAGTCATGTCCATCTATCAATAGTTTTGCGGATACCACCCCTACCCGAATTTTGGCCGTCGGTTAAACGTTGATCCTTTCGATTTTCACAGCGATCATGGCAGGGAAGGGGAAGTGATTTGCGCCAAGGTGCGCGTATCTGGAACTACAATGGTAGTATGAAGAGTTTCCGACGGCAGGGCTGTGCGCTGTAGGGGTTATTGGCTACTATTGACGACGACGCGCATCGCCGCGAATACACCGAGGTTTATGCGATTTTTTGGCTCATGATAGTAACGCCACCAAAGACAATATTGTTAACTATAGACGGCAGGAACGATGAATACTTGCATATGCCCTCGTGCCTCATCGCTATTATCGTCCATTGATGAGCGGCAGTCACACATAAAACACATAAAACACTCTTTCATGCGCATAAAATCTCACTCAGCCACAGTCCGTAAGTGCACACTTCCATGTGCATAGTCCACTAGGTTTCCACTCCCCCTTCCTTCTTCGGCCCCTAGAATGATACTTTACTGCCAACCAGGTCCCTTTATCTTCCCCATTCGAGCCATTAAACCCACTTCATTCTTTGGTTCCCGCCACTTTCGGCCGCCCACTCCAAACACTGGCCCGTGGCACACGACCCAGGCACAGGCCTAACTCGATCTTAGAGTACCATACTGTGCGAAGTAAGGCCGTATGGATGTAAGTGAGGTATCTCTCCAGTCCGTCACCACTCCTGTCAGCCACCTCGCCCCGGCAAGTCTCTCATCCTATCCCCTCCGCCAAATCCCCTCCCATTCCCTTTCCTATTCCCCTCTATCTCTTTCCCCATTGGTGCCCGCAGCCTCCCCTCCTCCTCCTCCTCCCACCATCCCATCAATGCACAATTAAGTGGACCCCTAATTGTCCGCGGACCAGACCCTTACCACACGGCTCCTCGAACCAACAACCGCTGCTCCAGCCGACTGCGGATCCGGGCGCCAGCGGGCCAGCCATCCAGGAACAGTAGCCGTGCGGCGACGATCTAGACCACCACCTGCACTTAAAGGACCTAATATCCCCCGCGCATCGCGCCTGCACTCCAACTATCCCTAACGCCTCTCGATCCGATCATACTCGCACGCTGCGCCTCTCCGAAACGAACCTCTCCTTCAAAATAGACGCAACAGAATAGAAAAGAGCAAGCCTACATGCCCGTGCTGCAAATATGAGGTTCCCGCCGCCCGAGGTCATGGCGACCTGGCCAGAGCCGAATTATGTCGATCCAGTGCGCCGTGGCAACGAGAGTATTATCATCCAGGCGGTCCTGGTGGCGCTGGTGACCCTGTTTGTGTCGATTAGGTTATATGCGAGATTAGTGATTACGAAGGCGGGGATTGGGTTGGATGATGTGCTTATTGTTATGGCCGCGGTATGTTTTGTTTAGATCGCCTTGCTCTTTTTGAGACAGGCGCGGGGTTGACTTGGTGGTATGGAAACTAACGATACATAGATTGTTGGGCTGGGTCTGACGGCGGGAGTTATACTCGCGATACATAATTATGGATGGGATATACACGTGTGGGATCTGCCTCCGAAGGATAGCGTTACGAGTCGAAAGGTATGTGTCGTCAACTGCACAGGTCTTCATCTGATATCCTACATCGACTAACAACATCACAGGTCAGCTGGGCAAGCATGCTCCTCTACCTCACCTCCTCCTCCCTCACCAAAATCTCCATCCTCGTCTTTTACCTTCGCATCCTCGTCGAAAAGAAGGACAAGCTCATCACCAAAATCACCCTCGGCGCAATGTTAATCTATTACGTCGTCCTTCTCATCGTCCTCTTCGCCCAATGCCGGTTTGTCAAACCCCTCCCCCAGCCAAACAGCGACCTCTTAACACCTCCTAGCCCCCTACCATACTACTGGGAAATCCTCATCACCGGTGCCAAGGGCACCTGCTTAGAAGAGGGAGTGCACATGGTCACCGCCGGCGTACTCAATCTCATCTTCGACCTCATCATCTTCACCATCCCCCTGCGCTCCCTCTTCACCCTCAAAATCCGCACCACCCAGAAGCTGCAGGTCATCTCCCTCTTCTCCGTCGGGCTGATCGTCATCGCCGCCGCCTCCATCCGGCTGTACTACAACGTCGTCGTCTTCCTACTCACTTACGATGTGAGTTGGTACGGCTACGTCGCTTGGCTCTGGGCGGCTGTCGAAGTGCACCTTAGCATCATCTGCGCGTGCGTGCCTAGCTGTCGCGCGTTCTTCGCTAGTTGGACGGTGAGGGGGTCGAGTAAGAATCGCAGTGGCCCGGGCACGTATCCTAGCAAGCCGGGTGGAAGGAGTTTTAATAATCCGGATGCGGAGGAGGATGCGAGGTTGACGAGCGTTAAAATGGGGAGTATGGCGAAGGTGGAGGCGGGGAGTGTGAGGAGTGGTGTTAGTGGTGAGAGCGAGGAGACTAGGGAGGGGGTGAGAGTGCAGATGGAGGTGTTGCAGTATCATGAGGGGGTGGGAGATAAGAGGAGGGGTGCGATGGTGTAGACATATTGGGGGGGGTAAAAATAATTTCTATTTGGGTGGTTTGGATTGGAGTAATAGATGAATAGACGCCATAGAATTTAGATAAAGGGCCGCAAGGCGGAAATCTACGGATTGTACAATACTGTACAGAAAACGAAGGCCTCATTCTCCCTCGCAGTGATAGTGGGTGCCCGTGTAGCCAACGGGCCTATCTAAGCCGTTGTCATCGCAGGAACGAACCTATGAAACTGTCACCTTGACATCATCCTCGTAGCTGTAGTTGCTGCTATACTTTTCTCGCCGACCTATCCGTGATGATCCCCGGCGGCAAATTGTTAATCGGGGATCAGCGGTGATGAGTGGGTTCACGGCACTGAGTCCCGATCGGTGAAGCTTCCACGATGCAGCTAGTACCCTTACGAGATGGAGAGGGCGTGTTGTTGGGGGGCTAATGTGATAGGCGGTACTATCTCGTATGCAGGAGGCTTACTGTAAGGCTTTTTGCTCTAGTTCGAGGAATAACAAACTTTATCATAACAGACGATTTTTCTGAGGCCTTTTCTACCATATTGAGCTTGTTCCTGAGGCTGACATTTTATCGATGCGGGGGTGTTTCCAAAACCCCCTCTGATTGGTCAAGCCACCTCGCGCATTGCTTCCCAAAGCGGTTTAAACCCCTGTCCTCTCAGCCTTGCGCTGAACGGCTGAACAAGGCCAGCTCGAGTAACGGGGCATCCACGGCCTCAAAAAGGCACAGAAAAACCGTGGGTCAATGGGCCAAGCCTCGTTGACATGGGCTCTCGATCCTGGGTGAGATGAGATATTGTGAGGCGTCTCGTGGAATGGTCGTCTTTAAAGCGATTCTTCGTCCGCCATCGCTTCGATACAACCATCTTTCATAGCTACCGCTCGTACTATCACATACCAGCATAACGGCACAGCGCTATACGAAGCAAGATCTACTCTATCTAGCTCATCCTTTCTGAAATTACCACAATGGTTGGCGTCCCAGGCCGCTCAAAGGGTTGCAATACATGCCGGAAGAGGAGAATAGCTGTTCGTCCCCCTCTATCCCCCCCAATTGGATTCCCATCTATGCAAGCCGGCGCTAATACCTGTGTATAGTGCAGTCTCGACACCCCGGCCTGCAAGCAGTGCATCAAATCGAACCGCGAATGTGGCGGCTACCAGCGCGAACGGTTGTGGGTGCCGAACAACCAGGTCAAGCTCGAGAGCGGGGTTGCGCTTGGTGCTTCCACCCCAACAGCAACAGTGACATTGCCGAGCAAGACTGCAAGGAACGCGGTCAAGGATACCACAGTAGCGCTCGTATGGACAAGCGCACCTAATAAACCGCACTATGACAAGGTTGTGTCGCCCACACCTCGTCTAGGGAGGATGGTAGACTCGTACCGGCCGTTTCAACAGCAGCTACTAGGCGAGTTCATGCACGCCTTCATCCCGCACTATGGGACGCCCGCGGCGACTGAGGACTCGTCGTGGCTATTATGCGTGCCGGGGATGGTTGGTTCTGCGCCAGCCCTCGAGGCGGCGTTGATGGCGCTGAGTACTTCACAGTTGGGACGGACGCATGACTGTATGGAGCTGGTGCATGAGAGTCGACGGTTGTACTGTGTTAGTCTGCGGGAACTGGGGAGGGCGTTAAAAGATGAGAGGGTGTATAAGGATGAGACACTGGCGGCGTGTGTGGCGCTTGCGTTGTATGAGGTGGTGGAGTGCCCGGCGGAGAGTGATAAGGGGTTGGTGACGCATTCGGATGGGTGTATGCGATTGATTGAGGCGAGGGGACCAGAGGCGCATAAGGGGGATGTGGGACACATGCTCTTCCTGTCGTGTCGGTACAGCTCAGTACGTACTTCCTCACATTTCCTCCTCCCTTCACGAAGCCCGAGCTAACCCTGTCCACAGCTAATGCAAGCCATCCCTCGGAACCGCGCAACCTTCATGAGCGACCCAGAGTGGCTAGAAGCACCATGGAAGGGCAGGACCAAGTCGCTAACAGACAGATTCATGGACGTATTCATGCTCGGCCCCACCATCCTCGAAGCCGCGCAATCCATCGGCGATCTCAAAACCCCCTCCTCCCTCCTCGCCTGCCTCGCCGTCATCGACTCCTGCTGGCGCGCCGACGCAGCCATGCGCGCCATCTACGCCGAGCTCGAAGCCAGCGTCGACGGTCCGCTGTTCTGGCCCGAGCTGTCCACGCTCGATAACCCCGCTGACGACGCTGAGACGGGGAAGCTGTTCCCGGTTGCGTTTCACTTTGTCAGTTTCCGCGTAGCGAGGATTTGTGAGCTGTACTGGGCTATGTGCATTATATTGTGGGGCGGGCTGTTCCACCTCTACCACGCGGTGGCGCTTATGGAGCCGCTCACGCCTGATGAGGATGAGTGCGCATGCACTACCCCTGTGCATGTATGTCCGCGCGGCTTCAATATTGCGGACCTCCCGCCGCTGCAGGACCGTGATGTCATGACGGCGGTGCGTAATATCTGCCAGTCGTTCGAGTACTGCGTGCAGCCTGCCAACCGGCTGCTGGGGGCATCGAGCATCGCGTTCCCGTTGCAGGTGGTGATAGCGACGCTGAGAGAGTTCCCGGGGAGGGAGAGGGAGATTTGGTGGTGTGCGTCCGCGCTAGATGTGATTGATCGGAAAGGGTTTCGGATTTTGAAGTTTGCTAAGGCGTGACTGGGGGGTGGGGTAGTGGAGGTAAGGTGTGTTGGTGTTTAAAGATAGGGTATTGGGGGTGGGGGCGCGTAAATTGGGAAGAAATTTCGAGGCAATTGGTGCTATGTTTAAGGATCTGTGGTTGTAGGCAGCCGATGGCGATATGGGGTAGAGGGGTACGGGGTAAATGCAAGGCTCTTCTGTCGCATGGGTTTGGATGATGGCTTTTGGAGATAAGCAATTGATATGATCCCATGCAGTTATGATCGCTGAGTTATGTTTAATCGGACAGGGGTATTTGAGATGTTCTAAGTCGTTGCGGTCTGATGGAAGTGATAAATTAGAACGCCAGCCATGCGGGTTGGTGGCTGCACTCCAGCCATACGGCTTAGTTCCATATGACTTGTAGATATCTCCCTGCATAAGTATGATGGTCGAGTTATATCTGATCGTGCTGGGAAGTTATTTAAAAGCTACTCATAACCCCAGAATCGTTGTTATCAATATACGTCGTAATACAGAGCTACGTCATCATCATGGGTCGTTCCTTCCCATAGTAGAGTGAGTCGTTCTTTCCGAATAGAGAAAATAAATAAAACGCCATCGACTAGTTTAGTGTTAATTATATCGGCCCGCATCTACCTCGGGTTGATGAGGCTTGAGTGAATGTAAAAGTATCATGGACGCCGACAACGAGGATCGCCAAAACGAGACCGGGCCGAAGGGAGCTTCACAGTGTACAGTATTTTCCTCATGCCATTGTGTGTCTGTAAAGATCATTCTTAGGATGTGTCTTTTAAGCTAAGCGTATAGTTGAAGTGTTTAGCTGTAAATTCTATCATCTAACGTGGGATTGGGATTTATTTATCTCATAATTCCATGGAATCGAGGCATTCTCTGCCGCCAATTAAATAAATACATACAGAAAAGCCCCGCACATGCCAAATCCCATATGCCAAGTCCTAATAAAGCCATAGCACATAACTATAAACTCAAAACTGCCAACCCCTCATTATAGTTTCATACAATAAACATCGCCGGAGTTGCCACGGAGCTGTCGATGTCAGTATTATAGCTGCCGGACCTCGCACATGATCGGTTGTTGGCCCAATTGGCCGATTAGCCTCGGGTGTTGGCACGGACACCACCAACGCCGGCAATAGCCACAAAACCACCCCAATGCCCCAAGCCAACCCTGTAGCGGCCAGAATCGTCTCATAAATTCCTTTCGGCGGCCGCTCTCTCTTACATCACCATATTCTCCCCAATTTGCGACGGCTCAGCCATAAACCGACACCGTAGCCTCTCAATTGCCTATTTCGGAGATATCTGTCTTGTTTGGCAGCAGGACAATGTCGGCGATCAACAGAACTCTGCGAGCTGCATCTGTCCAGTCCATCCGCTTACCGACTAGAGCCGTCCGTGCTCAGGCTCTCAACCGCATCAACTTCACCAACCCCGCCATTCGCACCTCCGCCGTCCTCAGAACCAGCAGCTTCTCCACGATGTCTAAACTTCAATCTGGAGCTCCCCCGGCGCCGGTCGCAAGAGAGTATGACCCAGAGATCAAGGACATTGCGTCTTTCGTTCACAACACCCCGATTGACTCGGATCTCGCTGTATGTTACCCCACCTCACCTCGGCAATCCCCCGAAGGCTTCTCCCAGCTAACACAAACCTCAGTTCGACACCGCACGATTCGTCTTCCTCGACACTCTAGGATGTGGTCTTGAGGGTCTCAGGTTCAAGGAGTGCACCAAGCTCCTTGGCCCAATCGTTGAGGGCACCGTTGTCCCCAACGGCCCCAAGGTTCCCGGTACAAACTTCCAGCTTGACCCCGTCAACGCTGCGTTCAATATCGGTGCCATGATCAGATGGTTAGATTACAACGACTGCTGGTTGGCCGCTGAGTGGGGTCACCCATCTGACAACCTGGGTGCCATTCTCGCTGTCGCCGACTGGATTTCCCGTACCAACCGTGCCGGTGGAAACCTTGGCAACGGCAAGATCATCACCGTCAAGGAGGTTCTCGAGGCCATGATCAAGGCCCACGAGATCCAGGGCTGCCTGGCTCTCCTCAACTCCTACAACAAGGTCGGTCTTGACCACGTTGTCCTCGTCAAGGTCGCCTCCGCCGCCGTCATCTCCAAGCTCCTCGGCCTGTCCGAGAAGCAGACCGCCGATGCTGTCTCCCAAGCCTGGGTTGACGGCCAGTCCCTCCGCACCTACAGACACTCCCCCAACACCATGTCCCGCAAGTCGTGGGCTGCCGGTGACGCTTGCCAGCGTGCCGTCAACCTTGTCCTCAAGGTCGCCAAGGGCGAGCCCGGTGTCCCAACCGTCCTCTCCGCACCAGTGTGGGGATTCTACGATGTCCTCTTCAAGGGCAAGAAGTTCGAGTTCCAGCGCCCATACGGCAGCTACGTTATGGAGAACGTCCTGTTCAAGGTCTCCTACCCTGGTAAGTCTAGATTTTCCACCGCTCCACGTTTTCAGCGACTAACCCGATGATAGCCGAGTTCCACTCGCAGACCGCGATCGAGGCCGCCAAGGCTGTCTACCACAAGCTCGAGGCTATGGGCAAGTCCGCCGCCGACATCAAGGAGATCACCTGCCGCACCCACGAGGCATGCATCCGCATCATCGACAAACAGTTCAAGCCCATGGACAACTTTGCCGACCGTGACCACTGCATCCAGTACATGGCCTCGGTCATGCTTGTCTACGGACGTCTCGAGGCCACCGACTACACTGACGGTGGAGAGGCCGCCACCTCGCCGCTCGTCGAGAGCCTCCGCCAGAAGATCAAGTGCGTGGAGGACGAGCAGTTCACCCGCGACTACCATGACGAGAAGCTGCGCACCATCCCCAACGCGCTTACCGTCACTCTTAACGACGGCACGGTCTTTGAGGAGATCGTTGTTGAGGCGCCGCTCGGACACAGGATCAGGAGAGAGGAGGCCAAGCCGGTCATCCTCGAGAAGTACAAGAGGCATCTTGGCCCGCATTTCGATGCCGCGAGGGTTAAGGAGCTTGTCGATCTCGGAAACGACCGCGCGAAGCTGGAGGGCATGGCTATTGATGAGTATGTCGACTTGTACACCGTCAAGGACAGCAAGTTTGTGTAAATTGAGGGTGGGAGTGTGTTAGATTTTAGAAGGGAGCTTTGCTTTGGATGAAAAAGTTCATTGAAATGCGTAGATCGTAGCTGGTAGGTATGCCATTTACTATAAATATCGAACTATATACCACAAATCCATTCAGCTAGTATATCACCATCGTGCCAGTGTAATATTCCCACATAGAGAGTTATTGTCCACCAACAGCGTATGAAAGGAGAGTGATGGCGATGAACACATGCCCGCTCATACCCGCCTCGCCTCGCTGACCCCACCAAAGCCCCAACCACAAACGATCTCAAAACTGTGACAAAAAAAAATCCCAAAGTCTCCGTCGTTAATCATAAATACAGATCAAGATCAGTCTTTACATTACGCGACCTTAAGCGACAAAAAAGGGAAAAAAATTAACCACTGAAATGCACGCCCCACCAGGGTCTCGAACCCTGAACCTTGGGCTTGTCTTTTAGCTGACGATGAATCATCTGCATAAAAGGCCCACGCGCTAACCAATTGTGCCAGCAGGGCTGGTGGTTGTTGAGGGGGACTGGCGAAATTTGCATTATGTAGCAAACAGGTTTTCGGGAAGAAGTAACACGTTTCTTGGATTTCGTAGGGTTTTAAGGATGAGAGTGGTCTGGGGAAAAAATTAAAAGGCTAAAAAATATTTATTTGGGGGAAGGAACTATTGGTGTGGTTAGTGGATCGTATTGAGTCGTTCCTTCCGTGGTTATTTTTTCGGTTATATTAATTTATTAAGAGTCATATTTCCGTTTACCTCTCAACATTATCACAAACAAATGAAGATTCAAAATACTTCAAAAATATAATGGGGTATCATTTAGGAGACTAAGAAAGGGCCTGACCCCATCTAAATCCCAATGCATACTCCATCATCCCAGGTCCGCTTACGCTATGAAACCAGCTAAAATGCAGCAAATCAAAAATATAAGACAGATATTTAAATCATTCCGAAATTGCTTCCCTCTCATAATGCTTCAGATACTGCGCCTTGACATCGCGCAGTACCTTCAACGTAACATACAAACCATACCCCTCTCCCCACTTCATAATCCCCAAGATCGGAATGATCTTCTGCTTCCCGGTCTTGATGTACTGATGCATATACAACACCGCATTGCCCATATCATAGGGCCTCCCGACGCCACAAGACAGTCGGTCCACGCACACCATAAACGCATAACTCCACCGCGGCGCCAAGACCGTCAGTCCCTCGCTGCAATACACAATGTCGTTCTGCTGCTTGGAGAGTTCGTAGATGTGGCGCGCCACCTCGGGGTGCATATCCTTCGCGCTCTGGCCGCCGAACCACCCCTCGCCAAGTGGGACAGGGTCGCGCGATTTAGCGAAGGATGCAGCGCTGGCGAGCAACCTGCGCTGGGCGGTGGTGAGCGTACTTCCTATCACGTCGACGTCGGTGGTCGTGGTCCAGGCGCCGAGGAAGAACGCGGAGACCACTCCGCCGACGGCGATGACGGTCAGGTCAGCGTTGTTGTCGGACAAATACCGCGCCATCAACCCGAGTCCACGGTCGATGGCTCTGCGGTCTAGGATGCAGCATCCGGCTGGCACGGGGACATGATTAGAATCGCAAGCCTGCCTGGGAGACTCTGGCTTGGGCACCTCCTTCGCGCTGAGCGTCCGAGAAGGCGCCTCAGATAGCTCGGGTGTAGAAGGCCACTGGGGACGCTCCATTTGAGGTTGGGACAACTCCGGTGTCGAAGGCCACTTGGGACGCTCCATTTGAGGTTGGGAAATTGTCCTGTAGTGATTGCCTGTTGCTGAACTAAGTCCAGACCTCTTATTCCTGTACGGATTCGTATCCACGCGAGGTGGAGTTGTGATAATGCGTGGGATGGGCCTGGATTGTTGCAGGCTGGTCGCAGGCAGTTCATAACGTTCGGAATTTAGTTGTGACTGGTTCGGAGCATTTGGTTTAGGTGGCGGGGAATATGGTGGAGTGTCGGGATATGGTATGGCTGCGGTTCGAGGTTGTGGATTAGACACTGCTTTTCGGAGACTTGTTCTTATCTGTTCAGCACTGACTGTGGGCTCTTGTTGTCTGACAGCCGGCTTCATCAGGTCGACTATGATCTGGCGATAAGTTTCGAGTTTCAGATTCAGGGCCGCTATCTGTTCCGGGTCGGTGGGTTGTCGTTCGGTTACTAGCAACCCTTGGGACGACGGCGGCTGTTGACGAGGCGATGGTTGTCTCGCACTTGAGGGATTATCGTAGGGCGGCTGCTGTTGGCGAGTTGGTGGATTATCGTAAGGGAGCTGCTCCTGGCGAGTTGATGGTTGTCTTTGAGTTGGAGACATACCATAAGACGGCAGCTGTTCGCGACTCGATAGTTCTCGTTGTGTTGTGGGCTCATATGGCTGCTCGTAGGATGACTGTGGTTGACGACCCCAAGGTTGTTGGGAGGTGGAATCCAGCCGGGTTGTCGTCACACCTGGGCTAGTAGCTGTTGAATTCATCCGGAGAGTTGCCGTGGGAACAGGAGGACTCGGCATGAACTGTGATTGTGCCATTTCAGGCTGTATGCGTTTTCCACCAGTTGCCACCGGCACGGTGAGAGTCGATGTAGTTTGCGGAGGCGTGATCGAAGACTGCTGGTGATTTTGAGCAGATTGTCGGACGGCTATCATGCGCGGGCGAAGTCTCGTCCTTGGTTGCTCCGCAGTCGTAACGGTAATTTTCGGGATAGACTTTGTGATAGACGTCTTCTCTCCGTATCTGCAACAGAAGCCAGTTGTGGATGCGGCGTCTTTGTCGTCCACGCAACAGAAAATCCCTACTGTAGAGAATGAAGAGCAATCGTATCCGAGGAGCCAACGCATTGACAGCTAACAATGGGAATGGCTCGATGCTGCATCCCAGCCTCAACACCAAATTGTAACGGAATAGAAAGGTGAGAGTGGCTTCAGGAGCCTCGTCACACAAACTCGCAGGGGAATAGAAATATGGGAGTAGTAACTGTCATGACTTAAGAAAGGAAGACAATTCCGTCCCTCGACTTACATACCCACAGATTCATATACACCGATCATCGTGAAGGCACCTATGCATGTTGGACTTCCAACAACGCCAGATGCAGGCAGACTACCCACAAACCCTCAGCCTTCCCGTCCTGGCAGTCTTTTCGGCGTCAAAGCCTACATGATGGCCGCTATGACTCGTCTATTCCAACATCTGCCGTGCATACCGTTTCACCACCGAGCCGGGCGCATAAAAGGCGGACGAATAAATGGGGGAAGCCTGGGTTGTGGACGGACGGTGGTTGTTTAAGCGCTCCCGAAAAATGAGGTTGCATGAGCCACAACCTCGGGTTTACGCGCCCTCGACGCGTCGCCAATCGTTTATTCACACACATGGATCCAACATAAGCCTCGCCACTACTCGAGCGACCCAAAATTCTACAATGGGACGGTTTGGAGCTGAGAATGATGTCAGCACTTATCTTGCTTTTCTGGGCCCGGAATCAAAGGAATGAATGCTATTTCTTCTATATCTATGTCTATATCTATGTCTACGTCTATTTGTCTTCAGAATTGCCTGCTCTCGAAGTAACCGTCACCATAATGTCCCAATATCTCCTCCCCACGGTTGATCTCCTTGCTTGTCACAACCATCACCCTCAATTTGTTCTGTATCTGTACAGTAACGAAGTCAACGTTCTGCTTGTCTTCATCGTCAGTATGATTGATAAACCTCGTCCAGTTCCCACACAGCCGCGCCGAGATAGCGGCGACATGATGCCCGTGTGTTTTGTCATATAACCCAAATAGGTAGGTATTGTCGCAAGTCTCGGAATGCGGATCGTAAGAAACATTAGGCAGCAAGACCCCCGTGTACTCACCTAGCAGGATTTTAGGAGCAAATGACTGCAGGGCCCGCACCCCGCGGTTCACGACATTCGGCTGGTTGGGGAACGGGGGATACTCAACTATCTGGATCAACGCGTCTTTACACGCCTGCATAATGTCGTGGCATTGGCAGCCAGTAAATGGGTTATGCCACTCTTCTTCCCCGGAGAGGAGGTTGTTGCATTTATCGCAGCGGAGAGGCTCGTGATATACGCCGTCTATGTCCGGGGCTTCGCAGATTTGGGGGTGGCGTGGCCAGGTCTGCCATGGCCAGTCGAGCGTACGGTCGTATTGGAGGAAGAGAGCGGGGTCATAGGTGCACTCTTCGATGTCTATAACTTGGAGGTCCGAGGGCTGGGCATCGTTGTAGCTTGGGGCTAGGATGGGAACTATCGCGCCTGTCATCGATAGATAGTACGTGTCTGGGCCATGGGCGTTAAGATCCCGGTGCAAGACTTCATCGCTGATAGAGTTGGGACTTGGGTAAAATCCCACAATATGATCAATGAAGGTGCTCATAACAACCTCTGGATTCCAGCGGAATAATAGAGGGATCAACTCTCTGACGACTCGAAGCCAGGGCACACCCCGGGACCGCGCGAAAAACTCGATGCTTGATTTGTTTGCTGTCAAGTGCCCAACGAGTAATGTCCAGAGCTCGTCAACACCGTACGTGACAGCTTCGATGAAGGCCGGCGACATCGAAAGAATGGCCACAAATATTATTTTGTCCCTTTGAATACCGGGGAGTTCAGAGAAGAGGCTGCTAATGCGCAAACGCATGTCCTTGTACCAGCTGACCATGGGAACTAACCTTCGTTCTGGAGCAACAGCGAATGTAAAACGCCTAGAATGGTAGTCTCGATATATTTCCTCCAACAGATGCTCTGCCAGGCCACCGACGGTGCCATCACTGTACCCCTCCAGCATCGGGATTATCACTGGCTGCGGTTCGTTAACTGGCCATGGTTCGGCTGCAGGCCCCGGTTCGGCCATGATCAGCGGTTGATAGAGCAGGACGTGGAATAGAGTGGCGAATGCCGAAATAGACTGCAAGAGAATTAGGAGATGAAAGTGTATACTGCACGGCAGTAAAAGCTAACAAACAGTGTCGTATGGTATTGGTGAGAAATGTTTTGAAATGCGAATGGTGCTGCCGAGATGATAACGGTCACCTTGACAGCAGGAGTATTTATGCAAGAATGGCACAAAGGTTATTATCTGAGACTCGGGACAGTGAAGGAAGACAAAGCTTCTTTGAAGAATTATAACTTCTGAAACCTAGACAGCATTATTATTGTTCGTTGATATAAGGAAAGAAGGAAACATCACCGAAGCAAGCCCTATAAAGGCCCAGGATAATAGATCTATGTTACCTGGATAAAGCAAAACAAGGGAAGTTAAGAACCAGGCAAAGAATCAAAGAATATTTTGCATTCTTGCTAAAAATACCCTCGGAGAACAAGAACTGAAATGGATTGTTCAAGGACAATGACTCCCCCCCAAAGTGACCAGCCATAGGAAAACCGAATAACGCAAAGAACAAGTGCAAAGATCAAAGGATTCATGTTCACGAGAAAATGTCCACGTCACTGCGGGTGTTCCTTCGTGGCACACCTGAAGCATGGATTGTAGGAATGACGAAGGTGAAGATGCGCGTTGTTGTAGATAGACCAGGAGCTTGCCTTTGTGTTCTTCAGCCTCGTCGCGTCGTCGCAAACGAGGCTGCTTATCTCGGCAGCGGATAAGGAATATAGAGATTGAAACCTTCCGCCAAACAACCGAGCTCAAACTCAACACGTCGCGACAACAACACAGCAGCGAGTGAGAGTGACCTGGATGAGACAGGCATAGCCGACGTCCCAATTACACATACTGACCACTTCTTAATCTGGAGATATTGGACCGACTACGTGGGACACACAATGGCAACGAAGAACTTCGCAAAAGGGCTCGCCCCCCTGCGCCTCCAGCTCCAAGGCAAACCGACTGGACATGGACAGTATGCACGACATCTCATCTACTCATCGTCCCCACCAATACATCGAACAATCCGATTGCCGCTCTCCCAATACAGGCAATACTCAACTCCACCACCCTCACAAACCCCCGATGCGCCAACCCCTCGTCACCACGACCTGCGCTCCCAATTAAATACCTCCACACCACCACCACCGCATTCCGAACACTCACCGCCTCCTCCTCCTCGCAACCAACGAAAATCAATTCGCCCCTTCATCCTGGCCTCCGGCTTCCTCTTTCTGGGCCTCACAATAGGAAAGTTTAGCTCCGCGATACTGGCGCCCCCTCCATTCCCCAGTCCCGAGTCCCCCGAGGGCCAGAAGCTCACCTCGGCCCTCCGTGTGGACGCCGAGGCGCTGCCGCTCGCTAAGTCGATGGCCGGGGAGGAATGGGAGTCGTGGGATGCATATACGACGCCTGGGGGGGATGGCCTCGTGAACAGGTTGACAAGCGGACCTCTCGCGGGATACGGGGGGATTGGGTACCAGCGGGTGTTCTACAACAAGACGACGGGGGAGTATGTTGTGCTCGCGTGGCTGGGACGAGGGCTGTCGGGCTGGCCGGGGGTGGTGCATGGAGGCTTGTTGGCTACGCTGCTGGATGAGTGCCTGGCGCGGACAGGGATGAGGGGGTTGGACGGAGGCGTGGGGGTTACGGCGAGGCTTGAGCTGGGATATAAAAGGCCTGTTAAGAGTGCAGGGTGGTGGGTGGTGAGGTCGTGGATGGAGGAAGGAGCAGACAATGGGAAGGGCAAGAGGAAGGCGTGGGTAAAGGGGAGGGTGGAGGATTTGGCAGGATCGGTGTATACGGAGGGCCGGGCGCTGTATGTGGTGCCGAAGAAAGTGAAGCTGACTGGACTGGGAGATAAATTTTAGAGAGGACTCTTGAGCCTCAGGTATCGTTGCACCAGGCAGGTTTCTGTTTCGGACCCATCACAAACAAGTCTTGTGCTCCGGGCGTCTGGCGCCTGTCGTCCCGTATTTCGGGTGCGGTCAGTGGCTACGCGGGGGATGGTGTGTTTGTGTTCGGTTGCTCCGTGTCTTAGATCAATGATGGCCAGAATGCCACCCTTCCAAAAAAAGGCCTCAGCTGCGGAAGAACGAGAATATATTTTGTTGGTGTATAACCAAATCTGCTCTTTACACCCTGAACACCCTGAACACCCTGAACACTCCTCGCCAAACCTTCCCCAATCAAGCATGGCCGCAATCACCTCCGACGGCAATGGACAAGACGGGCAAGAACGTGACAAAGTGGCGCAAAGCTGAGGATCCGTGTCCCTGTCTTCTCGCGATCCTGGGGTTGGCTAGCCCCTTCTCATTCCGCTTATCCCAGCGCCGATCCTGTTTGTGCGAGCGTTCCGGGGTTTGGGTGCCTCGAAAACAATAACATCTTGGCTCCTTTCATATAATTCATTCTTCACGTGCCCCGTTTTGACCTCAATCACATTTTCCCCCTTGCCCCCTTCGTGGAACGGTGGAGTTTGCTACGAGTAGTGTCGGCGAGGCGCGCGGGAAGGCCAATGGCAGGAAAGATAGGCGACCACTATTACTGCAGCCTCCGGTCCCTGTCGCGCTGGAATGTGGGAATTTCCCTCCAACTAAGTTAGGAGGAGAGGCGCGAGAGGGGCTCGAATTTTGACGCTACCGTACAGTTTGATGGGCGTTGTGGGCCGCGTGTGTTGGCGCATATCGTACGAGTATCCGAGAGTACTTCTGGATCCATATGTACTAAAGATATGGATCCAGTTTCACAGAATCACACAAGGCGGATGTGAAACCTCATTGTACAACCTCTTCGCTGTACCACATCGCGAATACATTGGACGTACAGAACACTACCGGCTAATACAGCATTGATGCAGATACCCCTCAATGTCTCAGCGGCGGTGAAGAATCTCGTGGTTGACAGATGTTCGTGGAATCACAAACCTCCAAGAATGACACTGTACAGTACAGCACAGTACATCCGGACACGCCAACTGAGACATACATTCTGACATACATCCTTACATACATACAGCCTGAGGTAAGTGTGCATTTGTAGGGCCATCACGCCCCCCGCGACGGCAATGGAAAAGCGCCGGGAGGCTCTATCTAGTCTAGCTGGGGGGATCCCATGGACCCAGGTCCTCGTTCCCGAAAGTGAACGCGCGCTCAGCCTCAACGCCATCGACGAACTAATGAGTGGGCAGATGCCCATAAACGCGCTAAGCTGCCTCGATGAACTCGATGGGCCACACATAATCCCATCATTGGACGCCTCGGGGTGATAATGTTCAAACTACAGGGGCTATTCTCTGTTGGATGGACCAGGAACTGGGCATCACGATGCAGAAATCCGCTCTTTGCCTCTCCTCTCCACCACTGCCTTGCGCTTGCACATCCCGTCTCACTTGTTTCACAACTCCCGATCTCCTCTCCGTCCCTCCGTGCTCGCTTCCATCTTACTCCATTACCAAGTTTCCCCCACGCCCTCAGCTCCTAAATTGAAAGGGATGCATCCGTGGTGATAGTTCGTGATAGAGGCGCTGAGGAGGAGATCCCCCTCACCACCTCCATTCTTCGTGCCACTCCAACTGCGGCTGAAGCTCGTGGAGTCCACGTTTGGGCAGCGCCGGTGCGACGTTCCCTGAGCGCCGGGAATGGCGTACAGCGCTCATAGGCCGAGCGCGGTGCAGCTGGACCCCATCTAGCCCGCTTTTGCATTCCGCGGGGACCTCGGGAGGCTGCCTCAACGCGGGCCCCTTGGGACTGGTGGCACCTGTGTGACCGACGCCATTCTCCGGGCCCTTCCTTCGGGGCTAAGGAGCTTGCTCAAACTTATGTCATCGGCATGGCTAGATGGTATATAACAAGCTCATGGCTTGTCGGTGCTTGTGCCCTTAGTTGGGGCTAATGGCAGCTCTAAGTTGACATCGCTACTGCCATGATTCCGCGAGTTCCTGACAGATTCAATCTTCTTCGACCTCCGGTTTTATTGTTAGACGTGTGAGAGACACAAAGAACGATGACGACACCAAATATTCTCATCTATCTCTTACGGAGGGACCTCCGCCTGGAAGATAACCCAATCTTCCATGCTGCGGCAACTGATGCCGCTAAAGCATACACACACCTCCTCCCCGTCTATGCTTTCCCAGCGCAGCAGATAGAAGTCTCTGGTTTCATCCCCAAATACTCTGAGGAGAAGAGTCCATATCCCGAGGCACGATCCAGCATTGGCAAATTTTGGAGATGCGGGCCGCACCGGGCTAAATTCATCGCGGAGAGTGTTTGGGAGTTAAAGGAAACCCTCGGAAATGTGGGCAGCGGACTAGAGGTAAGAGTTGGCATGTTAAGCGATGTTCTGAAAGATCTTTTAGCCGGCTTCAAATTTAATGGGAAAGGGGTGAATATCGCTGCTGTGTGGATGACTGCCGAAGAAGGCGTCGAGGAGAAACTTGACGAGAAAGATTGCAAGACAATTTGTGACGCGGCAGGTGTCGACTTCAAGCTGTGGAAGGATGAGAAGTACTTTGTAGATGAGTATGTTCCCCCTCATACCGTGTGCTTTGCCAAACTGCATGCCATATTTGTGATGCTCATATGAAGAATTCTAACCCAAACAGCGATGATGTCCCGTTCAAAGACATCAGTGAGCTTCCAGATATTTTTACCACATACCGAAAGCTTGTTGAGCCACTCCTCAATGCGCCTCGAGCTGTCCTACCCACGCCCGGCAAAGGGACACTACCACCGTTACCTCCTATGTCAATAATTCCGCCTCAATCTCCACCATTCGTTATACCAAACTCTTACGAAGATCTTGAATCATCTCTCCTCTCACCCGTATCCCAACCGCCTATCCCCACATTCCCACTCCGCCCAAGCTCCATCCCACCATCCCCCACCCTCCACGGCGGATCCCAGGCCGCCCAATCCCGACTCCTCCACCTCCTCGAATCCGGCGCCGTCACCACCTACAAAGACACGCGAAACGACCTTATGGGCGCAGACTACAGCGTGCGTCTCTCTTCATACCTCTCTCAAGGCTGCATCACAGCACGTCAAATACACGCCTCTCTCGTCTCATTCGAATCTGGCGACTCCAATCTCCCCTCCTGCGCCTCCACCCCCGGCTTCGGCAAGGGCGAGACGGACGGCACGTCAGCTATCCGGTACGAACTCCTCTGGCGCGACTACATGCGCCTCTGCACGCGAAAGTACGGTGGACTCCTCTTCTCCATCGGCGGCTTCCGCCGCGACTTCTCCCAACCATGGACCACACCCTCGACTGATCCCGCCAGCTTAGCAGCGCTCGCGCGCTTCCTCAACGGAACAACCGGTACAGGACTCATCGATGCGAGCCAGCGCGAGCTAGCGCTTACGGGATACACATCTAGCCGCGCGCGGCAGAACGTCGCCAACTTCCTCGCGAAGCATCTCGAGCTCGATTGGCGCCTGGGCGCGGAGTGGTACGAATACGCGCTCGAGGACTACGACGTCAGCAGTTGCTGGGGGAACTGGCAGTACGTGGCTGGTGTGGGCAACGATCCGCGTGGCGATGGCCGCAGCTTTAATCCTATTAAGCAGTCGTGGGATTATGACCCGAAGGGGGAGTACTGTCGCGCTTGGATCGTGGAGTTGGGTGGGGTGGGAGAGGATAATGGTGGGCTGGAGCTTAGTCCAGGCGAGTGCTTTCAGGCTTGGACGATGGCGAAAGAGAGGCAGGTGTGTTTGGGGATTCAGGGGCTAGAGTGGGTGAGGACGCCGCTGAAACCGATTGAGTTCACGGTTGAGCGGAAGCAGAAGGGGGCGAGACGAGCGGATGGAGTAGAGGGACAAGGTTATCGAGGTGGGCGGGGTGTTGGGAGAGGATCTCCGATGGGCCAGCATAGAGGGCGCGGCGGTGGGTATGGTGGTGGTGGACCCTACGGTGGTGGTGGAGCAGCATATGGTGGTGGACCGTATGGCGGCGGTGCAGTGTACGGTGGTGGCGGCGGGTATGGCGGTGGCGGTCCATATGGGGGTGGCTACATTACTTATAACACCCGCGGCGACTGGAACCCCCGCGGCAATGAGCCTCCGAGAGGCCCTTCCCTTCGGGGGAGGGGAGGCAATGGAGGCCGATGGGGCCGCGGTGGTTACGGACCCCGTATTAGAGGCGTAACTGAGGCTCATCCTAACGGAGGTGTTGTTGACGCGGGAGTAGATGGACAGTCTACCACGGCTTGACTTTGGGCGAGCTGATCCGTGGCTTTCTGAGCATTGTTTTTTGCTGCTTTTGATAAGGTTGGGGGGCTGCTATGGTAATAATGCAGGTCGTTGTTTGGATTTAGAGGTTAGGATGTTCCATTTCGCCGCTATTTACCTTTTACAGTTTCGATTTACCCAGGTCGTTTAGGACAAATCATCCCATATAATAAGAGTTATATAGGGTCTCGTAGTAGTTACCTTAATAGACTAGAAATGTTCCAGAAGTGATAAAAATAAAGAGGATTCTCAGTACCGTACAAGGACCGTCCTGCTTCCAGTCACTATCAACCACAATAATTCCAACCGTTCCTAACAACGATACTATTAAAATGAATCACTGGCTCTGTAGGTTGTAAAGCCAGTAACCCATTTTCTTATTAGCATTTATAGGAATTTACTGTTTAGATTTTAAGTAGAATTTAAACAGTAAAATCAGTTGCTCCCAGGGCCACACGAGTGGTTCGATGGGGACGCTAGCGCCGACGGCGCATCTTCGGCAAGCGCCGATCGGGGTGACACCCGGCGGCTTACATAGTGAGCCAGAACCAGCCTCACTCAACATCCACGACAACCTGCTACGTTCTTAACTACCACAAAGGGCATATCTAGAACTGGCCTTTGGCTTCCGCATATACGAATCTTTTGCACCCCCATCGCCTGGCCCTGTGCATTTGAACAGCCACCAATTACGAACAAATGACAGCTCATCCCTCCCCGCCCCAGAGCCTCCAACGATAACCTTGACGCTAAACACAACGACACAATGGCTGCACCCTCCGGGCCCCCTACCTCGGGGAGCTACCCCATTTTCCTCAGCCCTGCCCTCCTTAACCAAGGCCTAAGCAACAAAGACCTCATAACGGCCATAAAATGTACAGTCCCCCTCCCCCCCGGTCCATTGCCGTCCCCAGTTAACATCTACAGACTCCCCACCCCTCTCCGCGCCCGCGACCTCCGCCCTCCTCAAACCCTCCACCTCCGACCAGCACAAATACAACTTGACCATGTCGACGGCAACATCCACATCCTTTTACCACGGCCCACGTAGCTCCGGGGCTCCCAAGAAAGCCGCACGCTACGTCCTCGTCTGGGACGCCAGCCGTTCAGGCTGGGAACTGCGGCCCGTCGACTCAGTGTTCGAGATGGCATTTGTGCGGTCATCCGGGGCGGAGGGCGAGGGAGGGGGACCAGCGCAGGATGAGAGTCCCGTGAAGGCTGCGCCGAAGGGCAGGAGGAAGAGCGTGGCGGCGCCGAAGGAGGAAGTGAAGAGACAGAAGACTGCGGGGAGGGGGAGGAGGGAGAGGAGCTTGAGTGAGAGCGAGAGTGATGATGGGTTGACGATTGAGTATCCCGGGGGAAGACCGCCGACGAGGACGTTTGGGTTGGGGCTTGGGACACCGTTGGGGGGAAGGGAAGAGAGAGTGGTTGAGCGTGTGAATATAGATATGAATGAGGATGAAGATGAAGATGCGGATGGGGATGGGGATGTGGAGGTGCTGGACCTGGGGAGCCCGGCTCAAGGGGGAATGGAGGAAGAGGAGAGTGAGGAGGAGAGGGAGGAAGAGGTTGACCTTGAGGCTGAGCTGGAACGAGAGTTGGCGAAGGGAGGTGGGGAGAGTAGCGAGAGCGAGGAAGAATAGTCAGGTTGTGGACAGGAGTATATGGATGGCTTGGAAGGACTGGCGTTTTAAAAATTTACGAAAAATACCATGGCTATATACGGGAACAAGTAACACAGTGCACAATTATTTTCATTTGTCTGAGCTAGCTGCCACAACAAGATTTGCGCCGAAACTCAGTTGAAAGATAGGCTGAAAGCCGTCTGAACTAGCTGTCACAACAAGATTGGCGCCCGAAACTCCACGCCCGAAACTCCATTGAAAGACATGTCGAAAGCCGTCTGAGGTAGCTGTCAGAACAAGATTAGCGCCCGAAACCCAAATGAAAGACAGGTTGAAAGCCTACCTTCTTCCAGTCTACTGCTTCTTCGTTGGTTGGCTCCCGGCAGCTGCAGCCTCTTTGGCTTCATCTTCTTCGTCCCCCTCGTCGTACATTTCCCTTAAATACTTAAATGCCACCTCGGGCCCGGTAGATTTTGGGGACGGCATATCTATTTTCTCTCGGTTAGCTGGCTATGGACCATCATACAAGTTAATAGAAGGGTATGGGAACTCACTTAGCCATGGGTGCTTTTTCGTATACGCCTTGTACTCCTCGTCGTCCATGTTCAGTATCTTGTTCATGATGAGGTTACACTGTTCCTGGTGATCAGAAACGTCGGCAAACTCGTAATCAAACTCCTCATCAGCATTTTCCGTCTCTGCTTCGTGGTGGCTGTGGTCCTTTCGGGTCGCGTGATCATGGTCCTTTTGGGTCCCTTTGGCCTCATCTTCTTCGTCCTCCTCGTCGTACATTTCCCTTAAATACTTAGATGCCACCTCAGGCCCGATAGCTCCTGGAGATGACATATCTATTTTTTTACGGTTAGCGGGATATTTTCCTTCGTCTGAGCTAATAGAAAGGCATGGGAACTCATTTGGCCAAGGGTGCTTTTTCTTGTACGCCTGATATTCCTCCTCGTCCATGTTCATCATCTTGTCCATTATGAGATCATACTGTTCCTCGGGATCCGATACATCAGCAAACTCATAATCAGACTCTTGATCAGTCTTTTTCATCTCTTCTTCGTGGTGGCCGTGATCATTTCGGGTTGCGTGACGATGGCGCTTTCGGGTCGTGCGGCGGGGGGTCTTGTTTTTGGAATCGCCGGCGTCGTTTAGAGGCATGTTGTCCGCATCGCTGCTATTCGTTGGAGGCATGTTTTTCGAATCACTGCCATTACTAGGAGCAGTCGTATCTTGCCTTGTATCAGGAGATGAAAGTGAGTTGATACCCGCCATCGAGCTTTGTGCGGACTAAGCAAGAGTGAGTGTTAGGTGGGAGAAAGAATATGTACGTCGATATAGTTTCGAAGAGGCTAGAAATATATCTGTCTAGAGGGCAGACGTACTGTAGATTGTGTATGATTGTTAGGTGATTCTAGAGGTGGAGAGAGGTGAATGTAGAGGGCTGAGGGTCGAAAGTTATCATAAATGTCATTTTCATGGTGACTACTTGAGCATGCTAATTTAGTAGCTGGTCCCTACTTTAAAGGTTTAAGCCAGCGCAGTCTAGCGTATACTCACGCCATGTAAAAGACTAAAGACGGGCAGTGACTATGTATAGTCCATCTTCTAGAGAGCAAGCCGGTCGTTCCTTCCTTTAGTAAGTGAGGTCAGCCGTTCCTTCTTTTAGAAAGCATGTCGGTCGTTCCTTCCCTTACTAAGTTGGTCGTTCCTTCCTTTGGTAAATCAGTTAGTCGCTCCCTCCCTTCCTAAACTAATCAGTCGCTCCTTCCATAAGTAAGTAAAGTCAGTCGTCCCTTCCCTTAATAGCTGAAGTCGGCCATTCCTTCCTCTCGAACGAAAGTCAGACGCCCCTTCCCTTGGTGACTGGAGTCGGTCGTTCCTTCCTTTAGAAACTTAAGTCCGCCGTTCATTCCTTTAGTAAATTAGCCAGTCGCTCCTTCCCTTGTTAATTAAAGTTGATCGCTCCTTCCTTTGGCAAGCAAGTCGGTTGCTCCTTACTTTGGTGTGTCACGTTCTTTCACCTTAGAGATGAATAGCTCCTTCCTCTATTCCTACCGGCCAATCGTACTTTTCAAGTAGAATATTGCCTTGTTCTTCTCAAAACCGGCATCAATGCAGTTGCACAAAGTCCTCATTTCTTTCGAATCTCGGAGTACTTCTCAAACTGGCACACCCGCGGCACATAGTCTCGTTCGTTGGCACACGCATCGGTTCTCGGGGATCCAGCTCGTACAAATCTTCATTCATGGCCCTCTTCTATCCCATATATACAGTTGCCCCATTGCCATCCGTCTCATCCTCCGCCTACAAGTTAAGCCTCAGACTTCACAAGCCCAGTAACCTTCTCCTCAATTTCCTTATCCGACAACCCAGCCAATAGCTCGCTCTTCTCCTTGCCGAAGTCTGCAAACTTATTGTCAGTATACTGTTCTCATCTATTCTTGCAATGCGCTCTATATATCCTTTCTCTATGGCTGATGTTGTACTGACCGTAGCGGGCGAAAACCTGTGGTTGTGTTCCTGCGGCCTCGCGGATCATGATTGGCGTGGACGGGTTGTTCTTCTTCATCGTGGGGTACGCGCGTGCGAGGAAAGATCTGTGGGTTTCATAGAATCAGCAAATGTCCTCAACTGCCTGCGCGCCGCTGCAGCTCGCATTCAATTGCATCCGGGGCGCAATGGGTGTTCCGAAAAACAACGGAGAGCTGGGACGGGGGGAATCGTACCTCGTAGCATTGCTCGTCTCGCCAGTCTGGCACAGCAGGAATCGCACCTCCTTGAGGCCCTTGGTGAATGCGTATTTGCCCGACATGGTGATCAGTTGTATGCTTGAAGATTCGAGCTGGCGGTCTTGTTACCTCCAATTCCGATTCACGAAGCTGTTGATCCGACGTCGCCTAAACGTTGTTCCGCGCCATGCACAAACACCCGATTTATGCAATATCGGCAACTGATTGGCGGATGCACAAGGATTATTTCCCCAAACTCTCCGCAATAGGCCGTTCAACATTCTTGTGAGTCGTCGGCCTCGCACCCCGAATTATCATCTACTCCACCTCATCGGCCTCATTGAAGCTTAACTGCACCGGCCTTGATACTCGCCTTCCCCTCCCTCCTCCGAATAACGATCAAGTTGATAGAAGCGTCCTTGCTTCCACACTCCGTCACAATGGCAACTCTCTTCCGCACCGCCCGCCCGATCCTCAACAATGCCTCGAGGGCCCAATTCCAATCGGCATTCGCCCGCAACACAGCCCGCGCCGGCCGACGCTTCCAGGGCACTTCCTCTGAGGCACAGGGAGCCGCAAAGGCGAGCTGGTTCAAGACTGCGTGGGACAGCCCGATCGGAGTTAAGACGGTGCATTTCTGGTAAGCCACGCGACCCAATAGGTTGAATTCATATATAGGCGTACAAGAAAGCTAACTCGCGAATAGGGCTCCGGTCATGAAGGTACACTTTCCCCATCACTTGGAATCTACGATTCGTCGATCTATTGTCGACGCCAGTATCATTTGAGCACACAGCTAACTCGAACCAGTGGGCCCTCGTCCTTGCTGGTGTTTCCGACTTCGCACGCCCAGCAGAGTCCCTCTCTCTTACCCAGAATGCTGCCCTCACTTGCACTGGCGCAATCTGGACACGTTGGTGCTTGATAATCAAGCCCAAGAACATTCTGTACGTTCTTCCCCACCCCTACCATATCCGTGCCGTGCTAACCGTCTCCCAGTCTCGCCACAGTCAACTTCTTCCTTGGATGTGTTGGTGCCATCCAGGTTACCCGTATATTGATGTACCAGAACAGCCCCGAGGGTAAGGCCGCCGCGGCAGCTGAGAAGGCGAAGAAAGAAGAGACCCCCAAGCCAGTTGTGGCCAGTGCCTAGATCTGTCGATAGATGGTATTCAGTCTGGTATGGAGGAATTAGGATTTCGGAGATAAAGTGAGGCGTTAAGCCTGTTGGTGGAGGAGTGGGATGTCACACTGGATATAGAAGGCCGGCGAAGAAAATTAAGGCCCGATGTGGAAAATGACAAGAAGTGTCTGCGGGGCATGGAGAGCTTGAACCGGGCATGTTGGGGGGTGAAATGAGTGTGGATTTAGACGTCCTGGCATCTAGAGATGTTCTATTACTTTCACGGCTTATATGCCAGGGTTAGACGAGGATGGAATTTCTTTCGGTCCGCTCTGATGTGCGTGTTGTTTGAAGAATATAATTCTGAGCGTGTATATAAATGGTATTGACTCAATGACTAGTTCCATCGCCATATTGAAGTGACATTGATGCCTCGGAGTTCTTCGATCGTGGAGGCTATCTCGGAAACTATCAAGGCTGAATTTGACCTTTGAGCCTTTACGGGACAGCTAGCGTTTACAGCAACTATAGCGGAAATAAGGGCTTTCAGTCGCTGAGGGCTGCAGCTAAATAAGCCGGCTACTCAAAAATGGAGCTGAGGCGATGAAGACTATTATCTTGAATTGCTGGTATCAATACCAAAACGACAAGACTTACCTTTCCAGACCACTCCTAGATCACACCGAAGATAGGCATTTGACTTATCATACATATCATATATTTGTGGCAGCCGTAAGGGCGCATTGTCGTAGCTCGTCACAATCGTATGTACTCCAAGCAAATCCCTATTAAAAAAGAAGAAGAAAGGTATAAACAGACGCAAAGCACCAAAGTATATCAAACCCACTCACCCCCATTATACACCAAGCACGCCCTCCATATACACCAAACACCATCACAAAACAACTCAAAAGAAATTCCCACTCGGCATCGCCACAAACACCCCCGTCGCCACCGCCGTCCCCAGCACCGCCACCAACAACGCCTGCACAAACAACGTATTCTGGACCTCCCTCACCGCCGGCTCGACAACCTTAACCTGCCTCTCAAACACCCGTCTCAGCAGCCCCCTCTTCTTATACCGTCCCACCCACGGAGCATCCCCAGCTCCCATCATAACGCTCAGCCCACTCGTCGTAATACTCATCCCATCCAACTCCGCCTTCCCCATCTCCACTTCCGCCTCGCTATCCCCGAATAACTCCCACGGCCGCACCTGCCGCGCTCGCATCGCATGTAGACAAACACACAGTCCCTCCCTTGCCGCACCGAACGTCGCTGCACCAATAACCCACGGAATAGCAGCAAGGATCCTGTATCCCCTCGGTGCGCGCGACAGTGTGAGAACCAGCGCCACCAGGGTGCCTAGGAATAGCAACCCAATGCCGCCCCACCACGCGAAGGAGATGCGGGGGGGGTTTCCGTTAGCGATAGCCCAGCGGATGAAGTTGGGATGGGATTGATTGCGGAGGGAGTCGTCGATGGCGGCGCGGGCGCGGACGAAGGCCGAGGGGTGGGTGGTGCGTTCTAGAGCTGCGAGGAGGGCGGCGCGGTCGCGCGAGGAGAGGTTGAGTTCGTGGGGGGAGGAGGGGAGGAGGTAGGTGCTTATTACGCGGGAGATTTCGGCGCGGAAGGGTTGTGTGGAGACTATGTGGTGTTAGTCGGAGGTTTGTTGATGGGGAATGAATGGAAAGGGGGGAAGACATACAAGGTGGACGCATGCCTGTTTCAGCGAAGGCGGAGATGGCGAGGGTGCGGTTTGGTTTTGTGGGCGAGGGGGTTTTTCTGCCGGGGATGCGGACGTTGGACCAGGGGAGGGAGAAGGTTGCGGGGCGGTCGGTGAGGTCTGAGTCTGAGGAGCGGGGGGTGCGGAAGGGGTCGTTGTCGAAGACGGTGCCTTTGAAGACCTCGTTGGCGAAGCTTTGGCGCTTGGGGACGGCGGGGAGGGGCATGGTGATTGGGGAGGTGCGCTCGGGGGAGACGTAGATGTATTGTGGGGAGAGCATTTTGGAGGACTCGGTGAGGTTGTTGAAGCGCTCGGTGTAGTCGTGTAGCCAGAGGAAGAATTTCAGGTTCTCGGCTGAGTACTCGACGTAGAGCATGTAGTCCATGAAATCGCGGAGCGTGCATGGCTGGGTGTGGTATTAGTATGGTCGTACATCGACGAAATCCTTGACAGATGAAGTAAATGAAATATGGTAAGAAACAAATCAGATACGCTGGTATCCGATGAAGTTTGCTTCCAGAATGAATATGAGAGGTGAGAAACGGGTACTCACAGCACAAGTCCCTCCATCGATAATCTTATCAAAAGCCAATGCCGCCGGAATTCCCGAATTCTTCCCAGACCTTCCCGACCGAACAGACTCCTCCTTACCCTCCTTCTCACTCCCCGACTGCCTCGACGCATAGATCTCAGGCTCCACATACGCCGGGCGTCGATACGCAAGTGAGTAAACCATCCTGACTCGTAGCCGTCGTCTCAGGTATGAAGCAATAGGATAACAAAAAAGCAATGAGCAAAACCGCAAAAGTTAAGCTGATAGAGACAGATTAAGAGACAGATGCAAGCTTCCCCATTTCCAAAACCAAGCGACAGGAGAAACAGAGAGCGAACCCACCGTACTTATGTGCGTGCGAGCATCTGTCAGGAGGCGCGACCACGGCACGAACGGGACAGACTCATCGCATTTTTCCTAGCCATGTCATGCTACGACACCTCTTCCTGCATCCGCGGCCTGGCAGGATGCCGACTAAGAAATAGGAAACAGGAAAAACGCAGCATTAGAAGCTGGCCCGGCGGGAGAAGATGTCGAAGCCGCGGGATCGGCCACTATCGACCCCTCATGCACGTCTCTCTTCCCCCCTCGCCATCGCGTCTTCAACTCCCTCCCCAATCCATCCATACCAAGCCCCCCAAAGAGGCCCGTGGCACATCCGTAGCTCCCCCCATGCACCCGGGAGCTCTATCAAAGGGCCCCCCTCCCTCCCTTTCCGTCTAGCAACCCTGCATCCCTGCCTCTTCACCGAAAGAAAACCAAGAATTTCTCCTCTGGAATCCCCCCCTCCCCTGCAGCGCGCATCAATCAATCCCAACCCCTCTCACCCTCCCATCCGCATCCAGAACTCGTGCTGGCTGCACGCACCCCCATCGAGCATGTCCTCGCCCCACTACGCGCCAGAAGCGGACAATCGCTCGGCGCTAACGCTCCGTGCCGCGTGCCGCGCACGACCACCATGCCATTATCGGGTGGTGGATGCACGTTCCCTGTCCCGATCCCCCGCGATGGGAAGATTTCTGAGATCTGATGGGCGAGGTGGCGCGGGTTGGATCTACTGCGCGTACATGAGTAGTTGGTATTCGGATCCGGATCTGGTTTTTCGGCAAAAGGGCTGAGTGTGCCGGTGGTGGGTATGTGTTGGCGTGGGTTGTGTTATGCATGGCGCTGAGTCAGGAGTGATGGATTGGGGGAATCGGTAGCGGGCCGTGGAGTGGAGGTGATGGTGTTATTGCGTAAGGGATGGATTGGGGATGTTACACGTTCTTTCTGAGATGTGAAGAATTGATCCCCCGCTTCTGATGTCGCGGACAACTGAGCTGAGGTGAGTCGGGCGTTTCTGCGCGCCAGAGACAGGATTTGCTGATCTGGGGTCCCGAGTCCTGCGACCTGACTTCTCTTTACGGCAGGTACGGTGAGAGGGGATATGCGCATAGCTATCTGGAGACCCCCGTGTTTCTCCCGTCGTCTGATCTCAGTGTGTACTGGTAGGGTCCAGCGGGAGAGTGTCCCTAGGGATCTGATTCAGGGATGGGATGAGATGATGGGGGTCTTGACGGGTTGCTATAATACTGACGACACAAACCTAGAGATATAGAGGGGTGGGTTGTACGATCTTCTCGCCCTCCTGGAGGACTCTCACTGATACAATCTCACTTCTGGAGAGTTTTATTGAACTGTGTCATCGTCCATCACACCGCCCTGCCAAAGCCAAGCTTATGGCTTCAGCCATGGCTGGAAAATATCGAGTGGCTGGCCTGGTACAATACATGGCATGCCAATACACCTGCAGTCAATAGCCGTCTCACCTAGCTGCAACCAAATCTGTGCGTTAGCTATCTGCAACGGTGAGACAAGGTTTGCCACTAGAATGCCACGCAGGGTGATCTGAGTATCCGTATCGTATCGTGGTGTGCAGACAACCTAGCCAGGCCCTTTATTTGTATTGCAGATATGGGTTATTGCAGGTGTATGCGACCCCCTTTTCATACAGACCTGCATTTTAGAGCACGTCACAGCTAGATATCCCAATCCGTCCGACTGGACCTTCGCATAATAAAGAGAGGGCAATACGATATACGACACAGCGCAACCTCGCCCAGTTTCCTTGGCTAAGTCGGGGGCTTAGTGAGGACGGGTAAGACAGGGGACCTGCGTTGGCGTATTGTTCAGCAAGCCACAATGAGATGATCTGAGCCGTATCCGTATAGCGAGCGAGGGCTTTGGTTTTGAGTAAATGCCATTATTGGAACAAGAAGTACTGTAGATTCCCCCCCTTTTCCGCAGCCATACTCAGAGCGACCCCTTTCACTTTACCCCCCCCCCTCTCTCGCCCCTCAGAATCTGCTCAGAAACGGGCCTACCAATGCTTCGCACTGATCTCAACACTATCCACATCCACACCATCCTTAAACCACCTCTCCTCCTCTGTGATGGCCACGTCGTTCGCGCTCATCATGCGCTTCTCCATGCGTCCATCGGCTGCGAACGTCCAGTCTTCTAGGCCGTAGGTGCGGAACCACTGCCCAGAGGTGTCATAGTGCTCATACCAGAACTGCACTGCAATCTATAAATTGTCAGTGCCCGTCTCGTTATCACCCCCACCCCACTCCCGCTCTCCTCCTCCCTCCCCCGTATCCCCACGCTAGGTGGGGTGTGGAGTGGTTGAGGACTGAGCCCAGAGTTGGGACTGATAGGACAGGTAAAACAAACCTTATTCTCCGAAAAAGCAAACAGTTCCTTGCGCAACCTATACCCGTTCTCCACAAACCATTTGTGGGTCAGGAAGGCTTCGATCTCCTCGCGGCCTTGGATGAAGCGGTCGCGGTTACGCCAGATGCAGTCGGGTGTGTAGGCGAGGGCGACGCGCTTTGCGTCTCTGGGTGGGCGTTAGGGTCAATTTTTTAGGGCAGGGCGGCGGAAGGGAAGGAACGAGGAGGGAAAGAACGTGGAGGGAAGGAACGAGGAGGGAAGGAGCGAGGGAGGAATGGGATGGGAGGAAAGAGCGAAAATAGAAGGGTGATGGGAAGGAACGATGGGGTTACTGGAATTAAGAAACGAAGGGGAAGGAGCAATAGAGGAAAGGGAAAATTAGGAAGGAGCAGGGGGAGTTAGGGAGGAAGGAACGAAGGGGGACGAGACGAGGGAAGGAGGAAAGAGCGAAGGGGGAAGGAACGATGGGGTGAGGAGACAAGGACATAAGCAAAAGGACAAACTTTGTGTTCCACGCCGCCTGCGCGGCCTTAACTTTCTGCTTCGCGGTCTCAAGGGTGAATGGCGGGTAAGGCGGGCGCGGATCGGGGGAGACGGTGGAGGTAGGCATGCTGTATGCGGTATTGGTAATTGGCTGGGGAGGGAGGCTTTGGGAGCTAAATAGTGAGGCTTTGGAGGGTGTATAAGGTAGCTTATTATATTTATATAGTGAGAGTCATAGGAAGGTTATTTAGGTTGAGGCTCCGGAGATGTGTGCTACAGCTTCCGCGGATGACGGGCTCATGATTATTAGTCATTCATGTGTCCTGAGTAAGCAGAAGGGTGGAATAGTGTTTGGAAGGTTCTGTACGTGTGGATCCTCTCGCATTATAACTTTGCTATTATTACTCATTGATACTATCACATCTCTATCCTATTCTCATATTCCCTTCTCACTTCCACCTCTGTCTATAACATCCGCAATTCCGAGGACTCAATAATATAGCTACAGCTCACCTATGACGTCAATCCCACCGCGGGGTCAATCCTCACCGACACCCCGACCACGCAACCAACCACGGAACAAAGCTCGTTCCGTGCCGAAAGGATCCCTTCCCACCTCAACAAACCCCGCCAACAAACCCCGTGGCGCATTAAAGAAAAGCGTCCATACCCCTGGCTCTTAACAAGCTATAATTCCAAATAACCAACCACCCCCCCTGTGCGCCATCTCCGGTGTTCGGTAAAGCTTCCAACAGGAACGAGGCACGGCATAGGGATGGTGGTCTTACTGACTAAGAAGAAAGTGGTAGGAGATAGACCGCGTCATAGGTCGAGAAGGCGGGTCCCATCTTGTTAGGTCGTATTCGCGGTATCGGATGGGAGGAGAGAGAAAGGGATTTATAAGTTTATAGAGGGTTTGTAAAGGTTTGATGGCCTGGGCTTGTTTGTGGAGCTGTAGTGGCGAGTGATTTATACTCTAGCATTTAGTGAGGCGGTTGTTCTAGATCGGTCGGTGAGGGTCTGGAGAATTGGAGATGGCCGTGTCGGGGGTCACCGAGGGATAGAGGGGTAGAGGGACATATCACTCAGGATCCAAGACATAATAAATGGAATAAACATAAATATGAATTCCAGTATTGTAATGTTACTGCGGTGAGCTGTATGTAACTTACAGCGCAGTATGTGTGTCTGGTATGTATGTCACACCGTTTTAGGCAAGAGTAAGACAGAGCCGGGTGTGCCCGGCCAAGTTAAGACAGGAAGTCTTACAAGTATGCAACTATTGATTGTATAGTGCAAACACAATAAAAAAGGCCGCATTCATTTAAAAGAGATTCACACGTACATTACATACATACGTATTTACTAAGTAAAAGTCTTAGTTATTCAGACATACAATCCCCGCCAAGCACATCATCATCACCACTCTATAAAAACACAAATCAAACAAAGACGCCCCCACTACACCGCCCCACCACCCAACCTTCTTCCACTTCCACCTTTATATATCACCCCACCTCCTCCTCTTCTTATCAACAACAACAACAACTTCACAAACTCCAACTCAACCACAACATAACACAACACAACACACTTCACACACTTCAACCAACCCTACCAAATCAATCAAGATGTCTGCTCCTCAAGTCGGAGATGCCCTCCCGGCCGATACCACCTTCTCTTACGTCCCTTACAGCCCTGAGAACGCTGATTTCAAGGCCTGTGGCATGCCAGTGCCATACAATGCGTCCAAGGGTATGTTCTCTCCGTCAATGCTTCATTCAATTCACCTTCACCTCGATCCTGACTCCCACCACTCTCCCTCTATTACTCCGACCTTCCTCTTGAACCCGTCCTTCCCTCACTTCAACCTCACCCCCACACCATCTCCACTGATCTCGTAGCTAACTCTCCCCCTCACAGAATGGGCCAACAAGAAAGTCGTCCTCTTCTCCGTCCCCGGCGCCTTCACCCCCACCTGCTCCGTCTCCCACCTCCCCGGCTACCAAGCCGCCCTCCCCGAGCTGAAGGCCAAGGGCGTCGACATCGTCGCCGTCGTCGCCTCCAACGACCCGTGGGTCATGTCCGCCTGGGCCAAGGCCTCGGGCATCAAGGACGACAGCATCCTGTTCCTGAGCGATACCGATACCAAGCTTGCGTCGACCTGGGGATGGGCTGCGGGCGGACGCACTGGGCGCTGGGCTGTTGTGTTGGAGAATGGGAAGGTCACTTATGCGGGGAAGGAGGAGGGACAGGGGGTTACTGTTAGTGGTGCCGAGGCTGTGCTTGCGAAGTTGTAAGCGGGGATACTATGAGCTTTGCATGGATTTCGTGGAGGATGCGGCATGGCTTTTATGGAGAATGGCAGCAGATAGATGATACAGTGGTGGACAATTGAGTCTCCCCGAGAAGATTTCTACAATAGAAAATCTGCTCTTCATTCTATTCGTGCAGTATGTGATGTATGAGATTGTATCTTCGACGAAGAAAGTGTTTTGTCGGCGATGTTTACACATCTCCACTACCCCGCACCTGGCGCATTTATCCCCCCATCACCAGTAGCTCGATCAACTCCCAATTACCCCTCTACCTTATCCTGGGACCCCAAATAAACCTATCAACCTTCAATCTCTCACCGCCATAACTCTTTTTCCCAATCCCAAGCTCTACGGGTAGTAGCGGTACCCAGCGGGATAGGTGGCTTTGAAACGTCATAGCCTTGGCACCCCGCCAATGCTGACGCCGATTCTCCGCAGGTAAGCACTTTAAACAAACAAAATGCAGGACAGGCATTACAAACAGCCAGCCTAAAATAGGTTTCCAAGACAGAAAAGTCAAATCAAAAGCTAATTCTTCTGCTTAGAATAGAGCTCGTCGTCTTGTCGTTCAATCGATGTCACACGTTTCAGTTTCGGGTGTTGGAGGAAGGCATCCAAGGGAGGCTTGGATGCTTGTTCGGGTTGTTAGGCACGCCCACAGAGATGAATCGATTTATTTTACTTACAGTTTCTGTAAACACTGGGGTGATGCATGGTCTCTCTTTAGACTTTTAGGCCGCACGAGTACTGAGGCAACGAATTGTTATATGAATAATTGTAGAAATATATCTAAGAAAACATATGACGGATCCAAGTAATACTGTCCGTCCCCTAATACCACTTATAGACATCTTGATACTTCTGGCACCTTGGCGCGGAGTTCCTCTACTATCTCACTCCATACATTATCTTGCATCTTGACCCCCTCGTTACTAGTTACAAGCTCTCCTGGCCTATTATATAGATGATTAGATTCTGTAAACAAGCTATTAAAGTACGAGGAGTATAACTTACGTTGTCAAGGCTGTGATCTTGTACCAGCCCCCATGGCATTCCGGACCCAACGCGGCCACCGAGACGTATACCCTTGCGCCCTCTTCTGGAGACTTGCTGAAAATCGCACCATATACGCGGACTCCAGCGGCAGCCGCAAATCCAATCGCGAAGTCTCGTGCAAGTTCTGATTTGCAGGCTCCAGGGCATACCGTTGAGACGATGACATCTATTTCTCCGCTAGGCTGTGTAGCCAGTGCCGCAACCGACCGAGCCACATACATAGCGAGCAACTTCGATTTTGCCATTTGATTGAGGCCATTCCAGGTAGCTTTATCAGCGGGTTGAGCATTAAGGGCTTGGAGAATGCTGTCGCCGTATGGCTTTGTGTCGGGGATGTCGGTACTTTCTACCCATCTGTGGGCTTCTGAGGTTACGATCACCAAACGTGAGGTATCGGCAGATGTCTTGGACAATTTCAGCTTAGGAAGTAGCAGTAAAGCTAGCAGCGCCGTGCCAAGGACGTTAACCTGCAACGTGGACTGCCACCCTTCATGTCCAATGGTGAATTCCTTAGAAGCGACGCCCGCATTAAGTATGGCGACGTCTATACGTTGTAATTCGGTACCCGCCCGGTTGGCAAATTGTTGTATACTGGAATAGCGACCCATGTCAAGTTCCCAGGCGTCTACTATGCCCTTTCGTTGTGTCCGCTCCTCTATCTGTCGACAGGCAAGGGCTCCTTTCGGCATGCTTCGAACGCCGAGAATAACCTTGGCGGCACCAAGAGCAACGAATTTAAGGGCAGCTTCGTATCCTAAACCGGTATTGGCGCCTGTGACAATAACAGTCTTTCCGTCAAATCTGGCAATCGGTTGTGGCACACCCGCCCATTTCTCAGTAATGAATGGAAGGATATTAGACTTCATCGTTAGGGTTTGGCGATCTTTCTTTTGTAAAACGTGTGCCTCAGCTTGCATTAAATTAGACTTTCGATTAAATCAGGCAATTTGATAAGTAAATGAATTGTAAAATGGTATGTTCTTCTGCCTTTTAAGCAGTAATGCGGACGCGGACGAATTGCTGTCGCACCCCTGTTCGTCCGCTATTCGTCCACACAACGCCGACGGGGTAGCCGCAACACCGCTCCGTGCTCGTATTCCGTCGGACGAAGGCTAGTTGCCCTGAACACCAACTGATTAGTGAGAAGACCGGATAAGGGCAATGACAGTGCCAGATATAGTAAGTGCATGTGGAGAAGAACTGTGGCAAGAAGCTGCGACCACTAGGGCCTGGCACGGGGGCGAGCCGTGCCAGAGCTTGACTATCATGTGCATGTGGAGAAGAACTGTGGCAAGAAGCTGCAACCACTAGGACCTGCCAGCAAGGCGAGCCGTGCCAGAGCCTGACTATCATGTGCATGTGGAGAAGAACTGTGGCAAGAAGCTGCGACCACTAGGGCCTGCTAGCAAGGCGAGCCGTGCCAGAGCCTAACTATCATCCATAAAAATGTCTTGGCCAGCTTTCATTCAATGAAATTAAATTCGTCATTGCAAAGGGATGTGCTCCAATCATCACACAGACTGAAATCTGTCGTTGAGCCCAACCACTCGTTCTCCATATTCTGCCAAGGCGGTTCAAATTCCGAAAGAGGCAAATAGCTCTCGAAAGAAATATTCTGGTTATCAGGATGATAGTTGGGGTTTGTAGCAGCGCTAGACATGTCCGTCAATATGTCTTGGTCCTCGACTTGCATTTGCTCTAGCATCGGAGCTTGGAAAGCATTTCTCGTATTGATTGTAAGCTTCCCAAAATAAGGTATAACTGCATGATATGCCCCACTGTCGTGGTCGGAGCCGTTGAACCGGATATCGTATAGATCCTCTAAAACCTTAGTAGCCTGTGTTGCCACACTAGAAGTGCTACTTTTCGAAACTCGCTTGAGGACTTGCGTGATGCCGACAATAATCTTCCAGTCTCCATGGGTTTGATGTGATGCTAGGCTAATACTTGACGGCACAGCCTGGTCTAATAGACTGAGAGTCAGCACCATTGCCGCGGTAAACGCTTGGAAATCAGCTAGGCAGCATATGTTAAATAAAGGTCGATCGACGTCTCGCATGATCTGATAGTATTTGATCATCTCCCGTGATGCATCTAACGCTGATATCCTGCTAAATTCATACCTCTGATTGTCCTTTGATTGAAGCATAAATGGGAGGTGAAGTAGTATTCGTAGGAATTGATACGCAAACTTCGCAGCTAACATATCTGCCGCTGATGCGAGGGATAGATCAGGTCCTATCGACGTTTCCCACCAGGTTTTTGGCATACTATTCTTACACTCTTCTAAATCTTGATCGATCTGTATAGTTGTGGCGTAGTCAGACTTGGTTGGGTGTTGGTCGCGGTTAATCATTCTCCCTGATACAGCGCCTAGCTTAAGAAGTAGATACTCCCCACTCGGGATCTTCGAGCCCTCTTTTTGCAGTACGTGAAGGTCACCTAAATTTTCTACCGCCGAGGATGCAAGCCCGAGTACAAGAGATAAATACCTCTCCCCTTGCCAAATCCGCACCCAAAGCGACAATTTTTGGCGAGATTTACCATCTTCGGAACCCATCTGCTGACGATGCAACCCAAGGAGCTGTGCATAGCTGATGGCACGCCGGAAAGTAAGCCAAGCTTTGTGCGGCATCCCTTCATTGATGTAGATCCTAGTCTGTGTCAAAATGCACTCTAGGCCGTCTAAAGAACATGCGCTCTTCTCGTCTTCCCTTAAAAATTTCTCCACTGGGTTTAAAGTTTGCCTTTGAAGCTCCTTTGGAGAAACTGAGAGGCGTGATTCTGTGAAATCAGATCCTTGGTTAATTTGCTGGGCGCTCAATGCGGAGCACAACAGGACCTTTGCAATAGCGACGGGGTCGTTGGATTTCGCAACGCTAGATATGTGCGACTGAAGGCTAGGTATGTGGTAACCTCCATCGAGGCCAGTGTCTGTCTCTTTTATTCCTGAAAATGACCTTTGCCATATTCCCCAGACAGCCTGGCCGGATTCAAACAGAAAGCTCAGGTCACGGGTGTTTGGAACAGCTGCTTTCAGCTCTGCTAGAGAATTCCACTTTTCAACAGCCCGCTGTTCTTCGCTGTCGAAGAGAGACTCAGTGGTGGCCACCCCTTCACAGTACTCCTCTCCTAGCGCATCATTCTTGAGGAGGCCTAGTAGCGGAACATTATCAAACCCGTCGAGGGGTTCCCAGACGCTATCTCCATCTGGAGGCGTGACAGCATTGGGCATCTGACAAGATTGGGCCATTTCCGCCTGCAACTTCTTCAGAGCATCGACGGCGGCAATTTCAGCTTTCGTCCCCTGAGTTTGGCCTCCATTCGGATGCAACCTTTGCAACACTTCGGAGATTAAGTCTCGAAGCTCTACTTGTTTCATCCGCAGCTTCTTCATCCTCCTTACCATTTCCGCCTTTGAGAGACCGGACTCTTGGTCGGTACAGGGCAAGCCCCTCATGAGACATCTCCCACATGCTTCTGCATTCACTGTCATATTACAGCGCACTTTGCGCTGCCGACACTCCACGCAGCTAACGGTTCCCTTTCGCATGCTGATGTGAAGCAGGTTCTCATGGACGCTGGGATGATATCGGTTCGTCAATGCCCGTGTGGCAGCGGGAGCGGGACAATCTTTAAGAGATGGATAACATGAAGGGAGATAAAATGGAGTGCATCTGCTTGTTCGGCAAATTCGCTACATTAGTACGGCCATTTGACATTTCAGCCTCGTCCTCCCAGCCTCGTCCTCCCAGCCTCGCTTCTTGCCTAATATTCTTCTACAGTCCCGCGAGAGGCAGACCATGCATCGCCGTAGTTTTTACAGAAACTGTAAGTAAAATAAATGCTCTGAATCACTCAGGGTTATATAAGTGGTATTAGGGGACGGACAGTATTACTTGGATCCATCATATTTTGTTTCTTAGATATAATTCTACAATTATTCATATAACAATTCGTCGCCTCAGTACTCGTGCAGCCTAAAAGTCTAAAGAGAGACCATGCATCACTGTGGTGTTTACAGAAACTATAAGTAAAATAAATGCTCTGAATCACTCAGGGTTATAGTGTCCTAAGTTAGTTACCCAACGAATATAGCAAACATAATAATTCCTATCAACTTAAATACTAGTGTTAATTTCTCTGCTGCACACGGTCCTACGTTGGAAATGTTAGAGATAAGATTAGATTAGATCCAAACGCGTTCCCCAATCCACATTAACTTTTTGCCCTCACCGAACAACCCAAACCACGACCGCCTCAGAGCAATCCCAGCTCCACCAACCCTCCAATGGCACCAGGAGATACCCCAAAGCCGAATCAAGCTCCAGGCAAGCCCACAAAACGCAAAGATGCCCACACGAACCCGAACCAGAAGCCCAACACCTCCCGCGTCCCCAAGCGCCAAAAGACCTTCCACGCGCGACAGATCCTCACCCAAGCCTCTGATCCCTCCCTCTCGGCCGGCGAGCTAAACCTTGCCTCCTTCCTGAAGGCGCGCGAATTTGAGATCACCGCCCTGGAAGATGGCATGCGCCGTGCGAAGGGCGCGCTGACGCAGCGGGCGTTCCAGCAAGTGCCGTGGGAGATGCGGCGGCGCACGGCGAGCCACAATGCGAAGAGGGTGCCGAAGCGGTTGGCGCGGCGAGCGAAGAGAGAGATGAAGGAGGATAATACGCCGACTGTTGTTGCGAGGCGGCGGAGGCCGGGAACGGCGCGGGGGAGGGTGAGGAAGGAGGGGTTGTCGAGGATGAGGATGCTTGTTGCAGCGACGAGGACAAAGAAGGAGGAGAAGAAGAAGGGGGATGGCACGGAGATAAATGATGGGATATTGGGAAGGAAAGCAAGGCCGAAGGCTGCAATGGGGACGTTGAAGCGTCCGCCAAGGCCAGCATCAAAATTTAGAAAAAGGCAAATTCATAAGAGCTGGCTGCCAACGCATATGTACCATGCGAAGAGGGCGACTATGACGGCGCCGGGGGAGCCGCTGTGGAGGTTTGCGTTGCCAATTACGCCGACGCAGAAGTGTTATAGGCCTACGCATAGGGCTGGTGGGGAGAGGGGTGCGCTTGCCTGGGATATGAGTTATATGAGCACGATTGGCGTCGAAGGCACTGGTGAGGCTTTGGAGAGGGTTCTGAGAGAACTTGGTGTTGTCTTCGAAGGGAAGAAAGCAGAAAAATGGAGAGAGGGGAGAAGGACTTGGAGTGGTTTGCTGAGTAGAGCCGACCAAGCGCAACGGAAGCAGATTGGGCCAGCAACTATTATCTGGTGTCCACCTCCGCCTGTAGTAGAGTCTGAGGAAATACAAACCGACAAATCGAAGAAAGCGGAAAAGCTACCACGACACCGTCTATTCATACGGATACATCCAGCTGCGTTTCTGGAGGTGTGGGATGAGGTCCTACGTGTATCAAAGATGCAATATCCCATTGTGCACGTGGAAGATCTACGATTCGATATTGGGAGCATAGAACTTACAGGGCCAAGTGCAACAGAAGCCCTGATCGGGACTTTGCATCGTTTTGATGAACGAGCAACAGAGCACGGGAGCGTGTTTAAGTCATTAGCGGGCGTGACTAATGCTTCATCCTTACCGCCCAATGCCCTTCTCTCGTTCTCAATACTGGACCCCCGACTACGTTACCCACCTCGAAAAATAGACCTCCCCAAACCAAACGATGAAGAGGCAGCATTCACGCTTCTCCAAACCCTCGCAACCTGGCCCGCCGACGAACTCCCTCCATCGTCATCACTATTCGACCGCGACACGCGGCACAAAGCAACCCGGCTCCCCTCCCAAAAAGCTTTAAACCGCCGCAAATCTCTCGCACCCCCCGGTGCCTTTCCACCCCTCACACCCAACGACCCAGCCATCCCGATCCTCCTCTACCCATCTCGAACATCTGCCTCATCCTCCGCGCAAGGCACTTGGACCCTCCTTGCGCCTTGGAAGTGCATCTCCGCGATCTGGTACCCGCTGTTGCACTTCCCGCTCTCCTGCGGCGGCAATCCTCGTTTCGCGGGCCTGCAAGAGCTACGTCAGATACGGTTTGAGCGTGGTGTGCCATGGTTTCCGGGAGATTTCCCGGCGACGAATGCGGGGTGGGCGTGGGAGGAGAGGGAAAGGGCGAGGAGGAAGAAGGAGTGGGATGCGAGGCCGAAGGGGAAGAAGGTTTCGTGGAACAGCTTGGACTTGGGCGCTGGACGCGTGGGAGAGGTTGGCGTCGGGTGGGCCTGTGATTTTGAAAGGCTGATGGGGTTGGAAGCGCAAGACGAAATAGAAGATGTGAAGGCAGCTTTGGGCACTGATAAACAGGCAGACGCAGTCTCGGAAACGAAGACTAAGTCAGCTCCGATCCAGCAGATCGACTCGAAGGAGTTTGAAGCTCTTCTTTCGGACCCTAAACGACAGATCCCAAGCACTTCAGTGGCTACCGTCCGTGTAACGCTTTTCTCACGCGGGGTACCTCAGCCTTGCGCACGCATCTACCGTCTCCCTCTCATCTCCAAAACTACCGAGACAGCACCAAACCCCCAAGCTACCTCAAGCACCGCCGTTACCACCGGCCCCTCATCCTCAACATCTGCCACCCCTGCCGACATCCGTGCCTCATGGCTGGCCCTCGTCCCTCCCACCACAAAGAAACCTGGAAACCCCAAACCCACCAACCCCCGTGCCATTAAACTCCCACTCACCGCCACACCAGCGGACCGGTCCCGCGCGCTCGCACAAGAGCTCGTCCAGACTCCGCCTCTACCATACCCACCACCAGTGCCAGAACGCGCACACCCGCTTGTGCCGGGGGAGGAGGACCTGATCGGGTTTGTGATGACGGGGAATTTCAACCTCGCTGCTGGGGCGGGGACGGGAATTGGAGCCCTGGGTGTAGAAAGGGTTGTGGGGGGTGTGAGGGGAGGGGGGAAGTGGAAGGGGACGAGGGGTGAAAGGCTCTGTGTTGTTAGAGGAGCAGGGGAGAGTGTGGGGAGACTGGGGTGGTGGGAGGTGATTTGGAGAGGTAGAGGGGAGAAATGCGAGCTGGGAAAGGATGGATTACTTTGACACTGTGTAGATCACGGATAGAAGAAACTTCTGTAATATCATCAATTCACTTGCTGTTGGCGTGTATCATTGCAACGGGTGATGCTCCACGTAACAGAACCTCTCCCGAACAATCGCAACGTCAGCCACTGAGCTACGGTTTCCTACTCAACTCTCCTCCCCTCTACATGACGCTCAGTGCCTATAAAGGAAGACCCCAAGAGCATAAGAAACTCTTCTTTGTCCCCCTTTTCTCCTAGTCGAAGCTTCAGCCGGGTTGGCCATTTTTCAACGATGGTGTGAACCTCCTTCATCTCAACTTTCAAGTCAACAGAAATTTGCTTAAACTTGTGGCACACCATGTATCTAATATGTGATTAGCTTCACTGCAACGACTATCCTGATGATGAATTACCTTTCGAAATGTTTGTCCACATCCGCGACTGAATCACGAGCATCCCACATCCTCATCATATCAGGACTACTTGGTGACAGCAGAGAAGATAGCTGCAGCGGAAGGAATTTAGTGATACGCTCCGAATCACCACACTGGTCATCTGAGTTTTCGGTTTTAGCTACCTCCTTAACTGCGTTGATAAACGTAGTTATGAGCGTGGCGTGCGGGTTCTGTCGTGGCAATTGTAGGAGAGGAGATAATAGGCCCAGCGTAGCGCAGATTCCGAGATAATAAGCATCGCTGATATTGGCCACCTTTTCTAGGTTAGTATGAACGATGTCAGTATCCAAGAACGAAGAACGTACCTCAATCCTTGAGTATATGCCCTGCTTGAGGTTGAGAAGCAGTTCTTTTGCGTCAACGTTATAGATGTCGAAGCTAACTCGGAGATCTTTGAGGCGACCCAGAAACTTCTCCAACACCTTGTGAAGAAAAAAGTACAATTTGCCGTACCAGTCTTCTGGTGCAGGAGATAACGTTTGTTGAACATCCGTGGTTAGCCATCCGCTAGAGGGGTTGGCTTGTTCACTCATTAACCAACTGTTAGAATTGGAAAATAAGGTTCTGGTCCGCGGATGTTAGAGTCCATAAACGTATCAGGAGGTACTGGACACTCACGGATTTGGCACATCAAAATCTCCACGTGGATGCCCAAATGGCAATAGTAACCCATCCTCTCGAAACCGTTGTTTAGCAATACGCATAGACGGAGATGCATCTTTATAGTACCATCGAGCCCGATAATCAGCCCTCTCAGGGGCCAGTGTTACAGCTCTGCGGATCTTCGCGGCATTCTCAGGTGTCAAGCCATCTGGTATGTCACAGAATTCTTGAAACCGAAGCCAGTCTTTCTTCTTCAGTACGAGGCGGAGAGTTTGGCCAGTCGAGAACTACCAGGTTTTTGCCAGGACAGCGTTTAGCGGCTTGTCTGCGATTCTGTCACATAGCTCCACAATCAATGGTTTCACTCTGTTTTGAAGGAGAGAAAATATTCTAGCGGGAATTGATGCGGAATACCAAACATGAATCAATGCCTCTGCAATGTCTGGTGGCGTGTCGGTTTCCTCAGAGTCTTGGGAAGTAAGAGCTAGAAGTAGCAAAATGGCGTTTCGAGCTACCACGTCAAACTCTCGATCATTCATAGTGACTGTAAACTGTTGGGTTATTCCCTCTGGGATATTTGCAATTGTTTTTACAGCATGGCGTAAATCTCTCGAAGCTGAGTTGCGTTAGTACGTACACTACAACTTGGACGAAAAACTTACCTGCAAATAGCAAGGCGATATCATCTGCATAGTTAAGGCCTTCATTCTGCTCTAGATTCAGGACATCCATAGCAGGCGTATTTCCCCATAGGTATTTTTGGCCTCCGAATCGGTTGTGAAAATTTGAAGCAGCTGCTCCAATCTCCCACGCAGGTTTGCGGCCTTCACGGTAATACGCTGGACTCCATTTGTCCTTGCTCATAGGAGACTTGCAACATTTCTTATGCTCTAGCCAGTGAGCTTTTTGGCAGTCGATTGAGCAATACTAGTATATGTTAGTGTATAATAAATATCGCTGGTTACTGAGGATGGGGGCCGCTGACCACAACAAGTTTGCAACTTGTACACACTTTGTTCCCGGGTTTCTCGCAATAAGCTGTACCAGGAGCCCAGTTTGCGCAAGCGGGAAGAAGAGCTGAAGGTACAGCAGTCATGATGTTGGTGTGTGAAAGTCGTTATGTGAAATCCGATAGGTTGATTGCTGCCACAAGCATAATAGAGTCTGATGGAGGCAAAATATTTTTTGGGGGCTGTTGTTGTGAAAGGATGTATGGGGTGTAGTAGAGGTGAAAATATTAGCGCCTTTCTAGACTTTGTTAAAGAGATTACAGGTGGATAAGTTACAAATACGGGTACACGCATAAAAATTCACCGCCCTTTTATCTAATCCAACTCTCATAGCTCTGCTTTTTATATAAAATCATATTCACTCTTACCTTGGTTCACGGTTTTAATCACGTACGTCGACCAGCTAGTTTGGTAGCTAATCACCATATGTCTTACGTCTCATCAGGATCTCAGGTTACATATTTGCATTTTAGCCTCTGCAAAGCTGTATAAGCTTCATGAAGCTCTATGGAGCAAGAGCGTCGGCATGGCTAACGTTGAGATCAATCCCAACTCTTGGGTGCAGGGCTTAGCGCCGGGATGGTAGTTAGTGGCCGATCGGCCCAGATGTCAAGCTCTCCACAATGCTCATTCGCTGCTTCTGGGCACAGCTAGTGCTGAGTCATTAGGCAGCACTATATTCCGGCATACAGTCTCTTATATTATAAAGTCTAAGCCGCAGAAGAGATGATGATTATTGCTATTCGATGAACCGCGTTGCATTCCTGTCTTTTCGCAAACAGTTCGAGGATCAAAAACCTCCCATCAGACCTTTCCACACCCATGCAGGGCTACGCCTCCGGAACTTTCGAATGCGATAACTCCTGGTCCTGCCCGCCCACCACGAAAAGCACTATGAACCCCCTTCTACAGTCGCAGGTAAACCCTGCCCTTCAACCGCCTCCCACACAGCTCGAGCACAGCTGGACCGTTGACAGCGCCGATGTCTTCGTACGCTCCGGCCCAAATGGCATGAATCACTTTGCGCCCTGGGGACGCGGGAGGGCCAAAGAGATCGACGGTGCTTCCGCCTCCGCCTTCGAAGACGAGTAATCTCCCGCCTCACCCAACACTTCTTAAAGAACCAACTAACCCCGCACCAGAACCCCGCGCATGGAGACACTACCCCTCTTCCCGCATCCGGCAATCTCGCTGCCCGTCCCGGAACTCAAATTTGATTTTCGGATGACCGTTACGCATGGTCCACTTGTGCGGCTGAAGACCACGAGTGCGGAGATCAAGAATTGGATCCCGATTGTGGGGGGCACGTGGTCGGGGACCTGTGGATCGGGGATCGTTGCTGTGGGTTTTGCTAATTTTTCTTTCTCTCCCCCATTCCATCCTTCACCGAGTTATGGAGAAATAAGTGGGAGAAGCGAGGAGTGACCAGGGCTGACGCGCCAATGCAGCCAGGTGGACATGCGGTGCATACCGTACATAACCCATCCTACATCGCAGAATTGAAGATGGATTACATTATGCAGACGGTTGACGAGCCACCAGCGATGATCGCGGTGCATGTAGAGGCGAGCAGGACGGGGCCGCTGGAGGTACTGAAGCAGTTGGGTCCCGGGTGCCAGGAGGGGTCGGACCCGAGGAGGTATATGTTCCGGCTGTCTTTGAGGATGGAGACGGCAGATGAGCGGTATGCGGAGAAGGTGAACTTTGGGCTGTGGGTGGGTAGTGGGGTGAAGAATGAGTGGGAGTTTGTTTATGAGTAAGTTTACACATTCACCCTTTTGAGAGGCGCCGCCCGAAGGTAAAAATGTTTGCTGACCAGACTTTTCAGTGTCTATAGAGTACAGTAATGGTGGGGCAGAACTTGCTTTGCAGGAGATATAGAATTGGTCCGCGTTGTGTATGCTATGGTTTCTACGTAAAGTCGCAGCCTTTTTGCAGTTTGCCACAACTGGCACGCAAAATATTTGGGACAGCCCTCCAATAAGTCTAGGCTCCGGTTGTCAAACCCGCCATTACAAAGGCTCCATTTACCCCCCCCACCAATCTTCACAGAGTAACCACCACCTTCTGCGCCGATACTCCCTTTTTACTAAGCTCAAACGCCTCCTGAATACTCTCCAACCCATGCCCCCCCTCCAACGGTTCCGGCGCACACTTAAACACTCTCTCCTCCAGTGCCATCGGCAAGAAGTGCTCAAACACCGCCGGCCCAACCTCATTATCCTTCAGATCACTCCCAAAGATAAACTTCGCGCCCACTCCCTTAGGCAACTGCGTTGGATCAAACTTCACAGCCATGGCCACGAACTTGCGGCCCTCGCTCCCGGCCACGACATCCACGCATGCCTTCGTCACACCCGCGTTAATCGCTGGGTCCACGCTCCCAATCGCTATGGCACCCGCCGATTTCTTGCCTGCAAACGTGGCGAGAATATCAGCTGTCACGGTCGGGCTGGAGTAGTCGAACACGACGCTGGCGCCGAGCCCGCGCACATAGTCGAAGTTCTTGGGCGAGCTCGTAGTGATAACCTCGTATCCCGCTGCGACAGCGAGCTGGATGGCATTGCAGCCAACACTGGTGGCACCGCCCCAGACGAGGAGCGTTTCACCCGTCGGCTTTGGTGGCACGGTTGGGTGCTGGAGCCCAAGATAGTCTTTCTGGAACAGTCCACACGCGGCAGTGGAGAGGGCAAGCGGGAGGACGGCAGCTTGCGAGTAGGTGACTGAGGCGGGGATTGGGGATGTCAAGTTCTCAGCTACGACAGAGTACGTCTGGAATGCTCCATGGGCGGTGCCGGAGGTTAGTCCCGTGGCTGCGGCGACGACGCGGTCGCCGAGTTTAAAGCGGGTAATTGAGGAGCCGACTTCGACGACTTCGCCAGCGATGTCACAGCCGAGGATGGTGGGGTACTGCATCCAGGGGAAGAGAGCTGAGCCCATTTGTTGGATGGCCCAGTCTACCAAGTTTATTCCTAGTGCATGGTTGCGGACGACGAGTTGTGTGGGGGAGGGAGGTGTGTAGGGCGCTGGGCCGACGGTGAGGGGAGTGGATTTTTCGGCGGTAAGCCAGGCTGCTGTGTTGGTTGGAGACATGGTGGTATTCGAGAGTATATGGAAGTTTGAGGTGGATGTTATTGGACTTTCTGCTTTTTAAGCTTGTTGCTTGGTATTCGGGGTAGGAGTTCTGTGAGTTATATATCAAGTCTCATATGTGGCGGTCGGTCGAGAGCGGGTTTAACAGATCCCACCGGATTTTAGCAGATTATCTCCACGACACGTTGATTGTCTGTCGTTCTCTGATTGAGACATGTCGTGGTAGGAATCTAATGCCAGTTGGCGTAAGTTACTCCGTATAGAGGATGTAGAGGATGCAGATTGGCATGTTGGGGCCAATTCCATCTTGGCAACTTCCATGGGGTCAGCATAGATGACGCAAGTAGTGTCACTGTGATAACTTTAGAATTTTCAGTTAGCAATTGAAATCCTAACATATAATCTAGAAAGTCATATATATGGCAAACACACTACACAGTAGGCAAGGAATAAGATATACAGGAGTCTCAAATTAGCATACTCTAGTGATCGATTTTGAGGGAGAAATCGACATGCGGCACGCCCTGGTGAATCGCGCTGGTCGAGATGATATCGATATCTGCTTCGGTTAGCCAAAACTCAGGAACCACAAAATGGCTCGTTTATCTTACCATTACACACATACTCCCTCACATTCTCCCTCGTGAGTCCCCCACTGCACTCGAGCAGAACTCCCTTCTTCCCTTCCCACCTACCCCGTATCGCCTTCGCTGCAACCTTCAACCCCTCACCCCCAAAGTTATCTAGCATCACCACATCCGCGCCCGCCTCAATCGCCTCATCCGCACCCTCCTCGCTATCAACCTCCACCTCGATCTTAAGCGCAAAGCCGCCCACCTTCCGCGCCGCCCTTACCGCCTCCGTTATACTCCCTCGCGCCCAAATATGGTTATCCTTCAGCATAATCATGCTCGACAGATCATGCCTGTGCGCATCAGCCCCACCAACAAGCATCCCATACTTCTCCACCACCCGGAACCCCGGCGTTGTCTTGCGCGTTCCAGCAAGGATCCCCGTATATCCCGCACCCCGCACCAGCTCCACCATCTCGTTACTCGCCGTTGCAACACCTGAGCACCTCGCCAGCGCGTTCAGTGCCACGCGTTCGCCTAGCAGGAGCTGCCTCGTCGGCCCCGACACGGTCGCGACACGGACAGGGTTCCCTGATGTGGGCGCAACAGCGGAGCCCTCGGACAGGTGCCAGGTGACGGTGCAGCCGCATTGGGTGAAGACTTCGGTGAAGAAAGGGACGCCGGCGAGGATGCCGTTTGATTTGGCGAAAAGGGTGGCGGTGCGTGGGGAGGAGCCGACGACGTAGCCGGCGGGGTCGAGGGAGGGGCAGTCTTCGGCGAGCCAGCTGGTGATGAGGGATTTGTAGGAGGAGGGGAGGAGGTCGGCAAGGTCGGGGGAAGACATGGTGGTGGTTGTGGCCGTCGTGGTCGTTGTAATGCGTATATGGGCTGTAGACTGGCAGGTTGTATTTGTCGTTGTTCTGGTGGTAGTTGAAGTAGTTATGAGATGCTGCGATGTCTGGCGCGGTTTTCGGCGGGGTCGGTTGGAGTGAAGTGGGGTCATTGTGCCCAGGCGGCCGGCGGGGTCTAGCGCGGCGCCGCTGACGATCCGGCGATGGCCACTTTACTTTGATACTTGACCTTACCCCTTTTATCGCAGGAGGTGGCTCTCACAGTCTAGGTCGTACGGTCTAGCTTCCATGGCCTCCTAATTTGTGGTACGATGCTCACGTCGCAAAAGGTCTAAGTAATGGACTATCCATTCTCGTATAAGCAAGCCTGCGAACACTATCGCCCACATTAAATGTTTACTCGTTACATCAACTGTGAGCAAAATGAACGCTCTTTATTACTAGCACCATAATTATTATATCACAGCTTCTCAATACTCTGGCTACTCACCGGTTGAACTAAACGAAGAGATTCTATTACTTCAATTGTAGCTATCAATACCGACAGACTTTGGACGGCATGAGTCGAGAACATAGCGTCGAGATGGAAATCAAAATAGATATGAGAAGGCGTATTGTAGGAACTTCCCATGGACAAGCAACTAATCCGTCCGCTTCCCGAGTTGGACGCGGAGAATCTACTCTCCTCCTCGCCCAAATCCACAGTAACGAAGCTAAGAAGGGCGATATCACCGAAAAGGAACCTTCAAAAAGTAGAACAGAGTTCTTACAAGACTTGGTCTACCATTGGGCCATCATCCCCATATTCATCCTCATCAAGCATTTGGCGTTATATTTCGCTATTGGAGTCGTAATGACTCTTGTTTTGGGTGCGGTTGCCATCGGCGGCACGATCGCAGCAATGATGGTATACTATACATATCAGATGGACATCGAGGACATCGTGAGGTATACTATTCGCATCCATATGCGTAGATACATCTGCTAACTACCTGGAGTTTTTTATTCGGGGGCCGGCGAATATAAAAGTGCCGACGGAGTCAAATCGTAACACTATGCAAGGCTGGTAGCCGTACTCCTCTCGCAGCTTCGGAGTTCCTGTATTGCACGTATTGCCGCCTTGTCTCTGTCTATCTCTCGGCCCGGTCCCGGTCTGCTTCCATGGTTTTTTATTTCGCAAGAATCACACGGGAGTAAACGTATAGGTGCGTCTTGTGTGAACGTTTCGGCGACTGAGTGGAGACGTATTGCGGTATGTGCGTTGTATACCCAACTTCGGCGTTTGAGGATTGAGATGGGGTGTGGCGATTAGGAGAGCGGAGGGGATTGGGAAAGAGCGATGGGGAATTAGGAAATAGCATGAGGCGGGAAGGCGTGAGGGGGGTAATGGATTGGCATTGGGAAGGAGCGAAGGATAGAGGCAGTGAGAGTGAGGCGAGGAAGGTACAAATAAGGCAACTAATTCATTACATAAAGATTTCCATTAAAATGCCCATATGTGCAGAGAATATGTACGAGTACACGCTATATACCCCCAGGGCCTAGCAAAATAGTGCATATCGAAAACAAATCCGCCCAGTGAAATACATAACATGAATAATTCGAGCGAAAATGCAAACAGAACATAATCCCAAATTCCCAGTCGGACACCAAACCCGGCGGGCCGCTTCTACGATATACGTGTGGCTCCGCAAAAACGGGGGGCCGTTTTAGCGCTCTGCTCTTCTCATCTCGAACATGATAAGGGAGAGAGAGTACGCCTATAAAATTATGATCCATGATGAAGGAACAAAAGAGAGTAGACTACAACGCATGTCCATGCGTCTTCGCCTGGGCTTCTCTATACGCCTCGCTTTTGTCGGCCACCTCCGCATCGGGCGTCGGGGCATCGAGGACAGTCTCGCCCTTCCCAGCGGAGCTGGTGTCGGTGCTGCGCACAGTAGTCATCTCGACCACCTCATCGTCCTCGTGCCAGAAATCACGTTTGCCGCGTGCTGCGCGCACGACCCATGGCGGCAGAACGCCTCCCACGAGCTTGTATGTCCAGGGCTCCTTGTGCATCTTTCCGGGTGGGACGCAGCGACCGCCCGAGACCTTCTCGATGATCCAGACGGTGGTGTTGATGATGGCGTAGGTAACGATGCCGCCGATGAGGCCGTAGGCAATGGAGTAGGTGAACGGCATAACGGCGAGGGTGACGAACGCCGGGATGGCGTCGCCGGGGTAGCGCCAGTTAATTGCAGCAGCGGCCTTGCACATCATGGAGCCGACGATGACGAGGGTGCAGCCAGTGGCCCAGGGTGGGATGGACGCGAAGATCGGGGCGAAGAAGATGGAGATGAAGAAGCAGAGGCCCGAGGTTATGGCGGTGATACCGGTTTTGCCGCCTTCGGAGATGCCGGCACCGGATTCGATGAAGGCGGTTACGGGGGACAGGCCGAAGAGGGAGCCGATTGTGATGCCGAAGGCTGAATGGGTTAGCATTTGTGGTGGGTGAAGGTGAGTTGGGGGTGGGGCTTACCATCGACCATGTAAGCTACTGCAGAGCCTTCAAAATCCTGGGTGACAGGGTCGATTGCGCCGGCAAGATGAGCCATGGAGTAGAGTGTTCCGGTACAATCCATAATATCAACATAGAGGAAAGTGATGAACGCAAGGCCAAACTGCCCACTAGCGCCACTCAGGTTCCAGTGCAGGACATTGAGCGTCTTCTCGATGGGATGGAAGGTGACCACTTGTTTGAAGAAGTCAAACATCTCATCTCCGGCAGGCGTGTGAGGGAAGTATGTGACAGCTGAGTTGCGCGGCCAGGAGGTGATCGCGACCAGAGCAATACCAGCAATAATCGCGCCCTTGACTCTGTACATAAGCAAGATGGCAGTAAGCATGCCACCGCAGAAGATCCCAATCCACATGGTTGGAGAGCGCATCTTCGTCGAGGTTGGACATGTACCATTCACCATTTCGGATGCAATGCAACCAGCAAGCTCGACGGGGGTGCTCGTCGCTCCAGTGATGAGGCCGATTCCCGCGCTGTAGCCCAGGCCGATGATAGCTGGCAAATTAGCATCCGCTGTATCGGTCTCAGAGGCCGAAGAAACTTACTCAAGTAAAGTCCAATGCCGACAGACGAGGCTAGCTTGATGGAGGCTGGAATAGATCTCGCGAGCCATTGCCGAAGTCCCAGCACCGAGAGCCCCACAAACACCAATCCCTCCACAAAAACTGCAGTGAGCGCGAGGTTATATGAGACAGGTCCCGATCCGTGGAATCCAACGACTGTATATGTGAAGTATGCGTTCAGACCCATTCCAGGCGCCAGGGCAATTGGCATGTTCGCGCAGAGTCCCATCATGACGGAGGTGAGGGCGGCAATGGCAGCGGTTCCGGTGACGAAGTCGCGGTGGATAATCGCAAGACAGGACTGGTAGCCTGGGTCGTCGTCGCAACTCGTCATGCCCGCGGGGCACTCGCAGGGGCCGCCGCTGTCGGTGAGGATAGTGGAATTGACCTAGACACCGTCAGTTGTCGCTCCGAGGATGGCTGTAGAAGAGCATACCGAGATGATGTAGGCCATGGCGAAGAAGGTCGCCAGGCCGGCTCTAACCTCCGTCAGGAAGCGCGAGTCCTTCCTCTCATAGCGCTGTGCGATGTTAGATTCTTGCAGCGCAGGCGCGGAGACCAGGTACTCACATGTCCCGAGCCCTCGAGGCGGAAGCGGCGGCCGACGAAGCTGTTCGCAACGCGATCATTGATGATCTTCCCGTAGTCCTTCATGTTGGAAGTGGTGCGTCAGAAGCTATCCGGCGCAAACTCTGAAGTGCAAGAACAAGATCCCAGTGCCTAGGCAAGGGAAGCCTCCTGTTTATGTAGAAAATCAGCGTCTGAGAGCCGGCACTCGACGAACGCGACTATGAATATTCGGCGCGTGTGAGAAGGGAGAAGCAATCGCGGTTCATGTGGCCATGAGCAGAGAGGCTTGAAGAATATTCTCGTGACGGTTCCGGCCGAGGTGCCTTATCTCGATCTTATGCAGACCATGAAATTGGGATTGGAAATGACTTACCACGCACAGGATGGGGGACCTGCAAAGGTTATGCACGAAAAAGCTTTTAGTTTTCTTCTGACATGAGATAAGACTAGCCCCGAAGAAGTATTAAGTCGAATTAAGTCGTAGAGCTAGTAGAGCTAGTGCTTCTAGTATGGACTTCTTCGGGTGGAGTTCGGTGAGGATCGGGCCAACTAAATGTCCTAGAGTCAAATAGGGTCAGCTAGGGCGATAAGTGCGGGGAGCAGGCACGCGAGGACCACAAGCCAATGGTTATCAGAAAGACAGTAGTCCGAAAATAGTAAGAAGGTAGTAAGAAAATAGTGTGGAAGACGGAAAGTGCGTGTTAGAAGTGGAGAGTGGAGATGAGAAAAGATAAGGGAGATGAACGGGAATAGTAGAAAAGATGATCGGGAATAGATCGAGAGATATAAGAGTAAAAGGCAAGAAGAGTACGTTGTGGGTTTACTTGTACCTGGATATATGGGTACAAAAGTGAATAAGGAAGAGCGGCAACGTGGGGGGCTGATGATTCACACGTATGTACTACACACTTTGGCGTGTTGTAATAGAAAGCTCTTAAAACCCATAACCATTCAAACTAATGATCGCTACTGCCGAAATTCCATGCCGTGTACCGTACCATACATAGAAAGTGCTGTACTCCATAACTTAACTTACTATAGATGTGGGCGGCAACTCGTCTCCCATCGCCGTCAGCCGGCAACGCCGAAATAAAACTATATAAAATAAATAAGACAATTAAACAATTAAAAAGGTCGATAAAACAATAAAAACCGACGTACCATAATAAAGACTCCAATCTGGGCCCAAACCTCGGCTTGTACCCCCAACTCCCGCCACCGAACCGCCACGCGACCGCCACACCCCACCCATCGGCGAATCGGCGCTCCGCCCGTATCTCCCCCAGCGTTGCCTTATCATATCACTCCCACGCCCACCCCTATCACCACCACGCCCACCACCACCCCATTGGCACCGTCCAGCCTCTATCACTTCCCCGCATTGCGGACTCCTCCGCAGGATCTACGCTGGAGCCATGCTGATGCCAGGAACTGGCGGGTTGTGGCGAGCGCCGGACTGTGTGGTCATCGGTGGGATACTATCTCGTGCACCCCTGACGATGTCTGAGTTGTGCGCGAACCCGGTGGTGGATGAGCTCGGGGTGATACGGCCACGCGGTACTGTGCGACTCGGAAGTATCAGATGAGTTCATGAGTTCAGATCCGCCGAGCGTACCGAGTCTATTTCCGTATTCGCCGAAAGGTCACTATGCGGGCGTTATACAGAGGATAGTTGTCGCAGGTGAGTTGCACAGAAGTTTCCTCGCGCCAAGGCCCCTGGTTGTTTGCGACAGAAGCAGAGACGAAGGTGGTACGTGGTACAAAGGGGTTCTCATTTCATGCGGGCCGCTGCTTGGTGCTTGGTCATGGAATTTCCTTGTTGTTGCTCTTTCTTCACGCGAGTTTATGCTTGATGCTTGGTAACACGGCTGTTCTTTTTTGGCGCTGTGGAATCGATGCCCCTTGCTTTGGGGCCTGGACAGCTGAGGTAGTCAGATGGTGACAAAGGGAGATGGAGATGAGGAGAGACATGGTGACTGAGGGGTTCGGGAGAAGAGTTCAAAGAAGGCAGGAACGTGGTTCCCGGGGAAGGTGCGAACATGGAGCCCAGGGAAAGTGCGAACGAGGAGCTTCGGGAAGGCGCGACTGATGATTTTATTAAAGGCTCAAATGACTCCAGGGAAGGTGCAAACAAGGAGCTTGTCGCATTCTAGATGTGGGCTCACTCCCGCCATTCACTCCCGCCATTGTGCGCCATCTCCCGTCAGTCCCGACGGCTCAAGTCTGGGGCGGTTCGCCGCCTCCGCATCCGCATCCGTTCCACGAAGAGTACCATCAACATCTCCCTCCTCATCATGATACTCCTCTTCCACTCTCGCAGCCTCGCCAATCAACAACCTCTCCCTCTCCCGACCCCCGTGTGAATCCTCGAGGTCACCAGGCTCCGTACCACCCAGGAAACGCATCCATGCAGGTCGAGTCCATGCGGTGCTTCTCATTTGCGTGCTGAGGATAACCATCTGAAACGATTAGCAAGGTTCTATACAACCGGACAAGCGGACGACCTCCACAGGCCAGATCGCCCCTCCAACAGCACCAGAATAATCACGCACCTTAACCACAAAAACTGCCACCGCAACCCCAACCAACACCCCCACCATCTTCCTCTCCTCCTCCCCCCAAGCCCGCCCACACGAAATCTCCCTCCCGAATATCTTCTTACACTGGTCCGCGCCAATCCTATCTTCGTCTCCGACTTTTCCATGTGGAAACGGCCACGCCCGATCCACCACACTATTAAACCCACAGCATGTCCACCGATCCTGAATTCTCCTTATCGCATCCGCGTCCTTGGCGCGGTATAGTGCCGCCCAGCGCTCCTCAAGTCCGCAGCTCGCGGGTAGGTATGTGAGTGCCCAAGTCGCGAGGGCGGTTTCGAGTGTGGTGAGGAGGGTGAGGAGAGTGGTGTAGGTAGGGAGGTTGGAGGGGCGAAGGAGGCGGGTGAGGTATGTTGTCGTGAGGGTGGTGAGGAGAGGAAGGAGGGTGATGAGGAGGGGGAGAGTGAGAGGGATGGGGAGAGAGAGGAGGCGGATTTGGGTGTAGGCGTAGCTGGTGATATTAGCGTTTGTGAGCTGGGTGTGATAGGTGAGTAGGGAGGACGTACCCAGCGAGTGCTGTTAGGAGGAGGATGAGCTGTAGTGATGATGTTCGTTAGCTGTATCCTCTGAGGCGTGAAACATAACAAGGAGGCTTACAGTGGCGACTGTTACTACCGCAATTTGAACGAGTGTCATCGTGAAGGTGTGTTGTTCGTTTGCACCGGCTGGCACGCTAGAAAGCAAGGGGGCACGAATATATCAGGCTTTGACGATAAACTGTGTCGGGTGTGCCTTATAGTATGAAGAGTTGCGCCTAGTTCAATCTGCAGCACAAAATGTAATTCATTTGATCACATCAGAGAAGACATGTAGAGGAGCGTTTGGGGTGAGAACGTTTGCGAGGCTGAGCGCCAAGACATCATGTTGGTGCATGGGGTCCCTTGCTCGATCTATGTACCAGTTGATGCACAGGTACCCATTTCCCAGTTGTGGTCTCTAGGCTGTCCATTTTAGAACTATAGTAACCGAACAAGTTATACAAAAACCTCTAAGGGTCATAGCCATTTATTTTAAATTTTTGTAACCCTATATTGCTGATGAACTATTCCATGATGGCCACTCAGTTGTATCGATCGTCGTGCAGCTAGCGTCAGCTAGCGGCGGTAAGACAACGCAATCTCGGGGGCTATTAGTGAATGGTGACAGGGGTACGCGGTTGAAACAAAAAGCGGCACGGTTCTTGGCACTATTTTTGAACAACTAACGAAGACATGATAGCTTTACCACAACGACATTGTAAAGTGGTTTTTAAATAGGTGATTATATTGAAATTATATCAAAACTATAGTAGTTTATATGAAAAAAAATAGTTTTTATGTAGTAGAAACAGTATAATGCGAGGTTGAATTCTTACTCTCAGTGTCGGACTAACTTAAAACCACGCCGCTTTTTCCTTCAACCGCGTAAGGGGCCAGCACCGTTCATCAGTGTTGGGCGCGTAGCTCGACGGTGGCCCCCTTCGCCCTACCAATGCAGGCCATAATACAAGAGGATCAAGATGTGCAGAAGGCACTATCCATGATTGCCTCTCTCACCCTTACCCCACCCGAGCATAGGCTATTATCATGTTTCGTGCAAGACGCGGTTGATCCGAAAGCCGCGGCGTTATATGTCCTCCAACGAGCATCCCGCAATGGCAAAGATTTAATACGCATGGAAACTGAGCTCTACAACCTCCTTGAAGACTGGAAAAGGCTTGTAGAACGATGTCCGCCTCAATCTATTTACTCCCTTTTAGAGCGTTAAATTAGGCTAACTAAGATCTCTTTTAGTTACATCGCCAACCCAGGTATCAGCGGCGACGAAGTCGTTACTTGTAGCACGAGACGGTGGATTCTGCTGCATCACGAGGTGGTCGAAACTATGGTGGGATATCTTTGGCTGAATCTCCCTATATCTGTCCGCATCATCCCAACAGATGTTATTGCGGGCCTAGAAACCCCCTCCGGCGTACGTTACTTCCTAAATAAATGCTTGGTGCTTCTCTAATCAGGATTCTAGGCATCGTTACGCGAGATACTCGCTGTATTTGTTACAATGGGTGAACTGCGACAGCTATCCAACTGGCTGAATGTTCCCTCAGATGATCTAAGCCAGCTTAGGAATACTTGGACACTTGCAGGTACCGCTGCTGTTGCCTTTAGGACCGGGCGAATACAGATCCTTCCTGACTGGATTTCCGGCAAATCTGCTAACGGCCTGGAAAACAGCACTTGCAAGGTAGGCAATCTCTATCGTTTTGCATGAAAATACTAATCTAGCATTCTTAGTACATGTTAAGCTATGGGTTGGTCCGTCCTTTCGTTGGGATCGAGAATAATGAGGGGAAAATAGTCCGCTCTCTTGAGGTAGTTAGTATCTCTACAAAAGACCCCGAAGGCTTGCCTCTCCCAAGCGCCTTTCTCTTTGGCATCCATGCCCGTTTCTGTAATTCTCTACGATGGCTCCAAGTTCAAGATCAGATGCAGCGCGGCTGGCCAGGAAGCGCCTTCTGGCACAGCTGCAAGACGACATTTCGCAAGGTTATCAACTACACAATTCCTATGTTTAGGCATCTGTGGCTCTATTTTCCCCGCTGGTCGCGCGCGCTCACATACAGGCTTCTTCTAAAAGTTGGGAATAAAATGTATGGGAGGACGCTTAATTGGGTGCAACGTGTACCTTTTGGATTGTACATCAAGCATGGTCCAGGCAAGTTTGTCCCGAGCGGGGAAGGGCCTGCATTGGGTCTTGTCGAGCGGTACACAAACGTTGCAGCTCCGAGGCTTATAGACCTGCTTACAACTGAGAGCGAGACCTATCTCGTGATGACTCGTGTACCAGGAACTCCACTAGAGGAGGCTATTCAGAGCTTCTCGTACGCAGAACGATCGCAACTAGCAGCCGATATACGGAGCTATGTCTCCCAATTTCGTCAAATCCCAAACCCTAACAGCGCAGCTATCTGTAGCGCAGATGGCGGTCCCGCATTCGACTATCGACTCGGAGACCCAGCAGGGCCATTCCACAGCGAGGAAGCTTTTAATAAACATGTTATATTTCGGTCGAGTCTAAGGTCCGCCATACATGACCATCACCACGAGATATTCTTCTCTCACGCAGATTTTAGCCCCACTAATATCCTCGTTGAGCGCGGGAAGCTCTCTGGCATCGTCGATTTTGGCTGCGCGGGCTTTTACCCAGAGTATTGGGAGTATACGAAAGGGATCTATGGTCACTTTGGGCTGGAAACCGCGTGGCTCGATACCTTGTCCGATGCATTTTCAGGGTTGTATAAGGATGAATTAGCTGCAGAAAAGTTGCTTTGGGAGAATGGGAACACATTTTAATACACAGCACATAAATTTCGACAAGAGAGATGAGAAAATCGAAAGTCCTGGTTGCATTAGGTGGCAGGAGCTGAGAACTTGTCTATTGTCTCATTTGCCTAGATGGTGTAGATTGATTAGTTATTGGGTGCATTTTCAAGTCTGTATGGGGATGGATTAGCGGCATAACAGTTGCTGTGGCAAAATTATAACCTGTGGTAGTCTGCTATCAATTTAGGGTTTTAAATACGGTTATTCATATATGGGAGGTGCATTAATGAGAACCGTTCCGGCGCTTCCTGGCAAAATCGGATATGCAGTGTAATAGAACGCTTCTTCATTAGAATCTATCAAGATTCCCCTTGGGTTTCATCATAATAAGAATCATAATAAGAACGAGAATAAGAATCATAACAGAAGTAGATAGGTTCCTCCTCCTCCTCCGTCGTCACATCGTTTTCATCTTCGTCTTCCTCAGCCAGTTCAGCTGCATCTGTCTTTTCCCACTTGTCCAAGCCCGCTCTCTGCTTCACCGAGACAAAGAATCGCTCCTCGTACGCAGCTCGAACCACCTTCCTCGTCCTCGATTGGAAAGTATGTGCATGGGAGACGATGAACATCACCGCATTATAAACTTTTGTGCTGTCCTTGGTCTCATCCTCAAACTCACCACGCAATATTAAATACAGCAACTTAAAGGCTGCGTCGCGCGCCTTTGACCTGTCGGCCTTGATAAACTTTAAAAGTTTGTCCATGCGCTTGTGATCTTTTTTGCCAGCTTTCAGACCGCCAATGATCTCGTTGAGTGATTGGCCTCCGAGGACATCAATGCAGAGGAACTCATACGTCTCGCAGAGAGCATGGTGTTGAGCAAGATCTGGGGGAAGGGATCGGAAGCACTGGCGAAAGCCGAATTCCATCCCTTCCAGGGCTATATCAAAATGGGCGATAGGACCGTGGACAAGCTCCATTTGTTGAGTTTGGGCTTTTGTTCTTTCGAAGTTGGCAAAGGCTGATAGATACGGTATTTCGGACAGCTCGATATCGTAGTTCTTGTCCCCAATTTTGATTGGGGTGGTGGTGGTTGGATGTGGAGGCTATCATGTGAAGCAATATCAGTTCAATTGACCTTCATTGACCCATGAAAATTTACTAACCTCTTTTACTCGGAGATTCTCTAAAAGTTCGCCAACCTCCTCCATTTTGAGATTCCTCGAACAAGTCAATGTGGATGCCAGATTAAGGCTCGAGCAGATATAATAACCTCCAAAGATCCCTTCTTCTCTGGCAATTTCATAGACTGGGTTTAGTAATTTATTATGCAGAGTTATCATTCTAAATAAACGCTCCAACAGAAATTCTAGTTGCAAATGGCAATCATAATGTTTGCTACAGCGAAAAGAAGTTTGCTGTGGTGATAAGTTACTGATTACTGATTATTCACAGTACACCTTGTTAATTCAGGCGCTACAGCCATTTATAATCGCCTTTACTATCAACTTAACTTATAAAGTACCTGTTCGAACTAACCAATACTGTACTTTCTAAACTTTTGTTGCAGCCTTGCGATGTTATTTGCAAATGGGCTGGCGGCCGGATGAAAGGCGTCAACCAACATCAATTTTCTTCCAAGCGCGCGCAACGGCTACCAACAGCTCGGTGAGCGATGACAGCCTTCACGATGATGATAACATCCCATGGTTCTTGTGACTTACATTGATCACGTTTGCTTTTCCAACATCTTATAGATTTTGTGAGTCGCTTTCCAGCACCTGTTGGCTCCAACATCTCTGCCATCTCGGTGTGCTGCCTTAAGTTGGTTCAGCCACGCTCGTGACTCCAAAGGCCCAACATGGCGACCTCCTCGGCCGGCCTCCTTCGTCATCGTGAGAATTATGAGTTCCAAGCCTGTGGCGCAGTTGGGATGGAATTTATTTATTATCTACGCCGTTTCTCTTCATACCTTGAAAATAATCCAAACCCCTCAACACGAACCTCAAGCAGCGATAGCTCCCCTTCCGCATTCCCACATTTTCTCATAATATCTACACTTACCTGCCCACAAGCGACTACACCATGAACGGCCACTACTCCGATGGGGGTCTCTACATCCTCCTCTCCCCTGTCGGCGGCGGACACTACCATCACGCCCTCTACATCCACGTCTCCCACCCCTACGGCATGCACTACCACCTCAACCCCGCGACTCCCACCTCCCCCTCTACCCTCTCCGACCACCTAACCGAAGACATTCCCACCTCCCGCACCATCATCGCCGCCCTACTCATCAACCCTGATGTCCGGGATCACCGTCTCGCGAGCGCGCATAGCATACTGGTCGACACTCCCGTTCCCTCAGTCTCTACCCCTACCAGCACCCCCGCAGATATCGCGAGCGCCAGCAGCGCCTGGGTCTTATCCGCACTCACTCGCCTTAGCACAGCGGTGTTCGGCATCAACGAGCCCGTCGCACCGTTGATGGAGGAGGCGGCTCTCTTAGCTGCCTTTGCGGCCTCGAATGGGTCGAGCGAGATGAGAGAGTCGCGGGCGGTACGGGAGAAGAGGAAGGAGGCGGAGATGTGGGAGGTGAAGAGGCGTGGTATTAGTGGGTGTGAGACTTGTGCTATGCTTCTGCAGAGGGGGTGTAGGGATGGGTGAAGGTTAGGGTGGTGAGTTTGGAGGCTGGAGAAGGTAAGCAGAATGGGCAGGATTGGAAGATGGGGTAAAGCCATTAAGTCATAGACATTTAGAGGAATAGATAGGTAGGTCTTCTACTCCTATTATAACATAAATATATAGACTTTAATCTATATTATTATGCTATTCCTCCTTCATTAAGCCTACTAATGGTTAAGCACCCTACAACCTTAGCAAAATGCTTTATACATTACATAGTGCATAGATTAGCTCCTAGAAATCTTCTTTTATACCTAGGATTTGTTAGTAATGGCTATGCTTAATTTAACTCTAATATTAATAACTTATGCTTCTTACATCTCATACTCCTTATTATACTTCAATTTACTTTTTAGAGCAAGTTTTAAGCAAATAGGGTTGTAGTTAATGCTAGAGCTATTTTTAGCAAGTCTGCTTATTATAGCTACCTCTATCTACTCATCTAGATTTAACTATCTCCGTCTTGTTTTTACTAGCTTAATGCTCATAGCACGTAGAATACGACTACGTAGATATAGCTTACAGAAACTAAAGAAAGGGAAATGGGATAAAAAGATGAGGAAGATGGAAGTGAAAGGTAGGAGGAAAGATAGCAAAGATGGAAGAGAAAGGTAGGAGAGAGGACGTGTTAAGACAGGAAGAATGTAGGAGAGATGATGGAAGAAAAAATATAAAATGAGAAGGGAGACGGCTGTATAATATGCAACTGTTTTTGAATACTTGCAGAAAAACAGACCCGTGGCTAGGATGTGGCCCCTTTCTAGCTTATTGTCAAAAGTTGACGAACCCTACTAAGATGTGCCCTAGCTACTTTGCAGTGCATTACAGTGCATTGCAATGCAAAAACAAAGCGTGCCTAAGCACGCCTAAGCACACCTGACTACCCCTAACTAGCCCTGAGCACCCTAGAGCCCACTAGAGCTCACCTGAGCCAAAGCTAAGCTGGGCCTAAGCAAGCCTAAGCAAAAGCGGCACAGGGTCACATTCCCGTTTGGGATGGGAAGGGTCGAGAGTCCGGTTGTAGAACAGTAAAAACAATGCCGTGGATATTTCTGTTTCTCTACTTCTACACTATCTAACACAACATTATGTTTCTGGTTGTTATATCATGGACTGTTATGTGTGCCTAATCTTATACTGGCCTTCTACTTTGTAACTACGTTGCACTCACTTGCAGAGTTAGATGAGTGAGAGCAAAAGACGAGGGCCGATGAAGCAGAGATCCAACTCTCTGACCAGACCTAGATATGGAACTAGGAAAAAAGAGATCTCGAGACGGCGTTCGAGAAGGAGAAGGAGGGAACAACCCCCGTTGAGTCTGGACTCGACCAAAGAACCGAATTCTAGAAAAGATAGAGAGCAACATTAAAAACTGCCGTTCAAAATGCTAATTCGATAGCCTCGGCGGCTGTGAAGAGCCCCTAAGAGAAGCTAGGCGGGTGGGAGCGGCAGGAGGAGAGACTCCGCGCCAAGGTCAGGCCGGCTACAGAAAAATGCGCTTCCCACGAAGCCATCATCACTAGACACCTCAAGTCCATGGCCACCATCTAGAGGCAGGTCAAGGAGATGGCCCGAGAGAAGGATACTCTCATAACGCGCTCCCTCTAAATCCCCGTCTCCCATCCCTACGGTCCATCCGCTCAGAATCTTATGTTAAGAGGGGGGGATCCCCGAACCGTATCTAGGATTTCGAGTTCCTAGTGGGGAGGAGTACCATCATCTTTAAACTCCCTCCGAGAGAGCTCCATCTGTCAGAGAATGTGGAAACTATTCGCCTCTGCTTAAGCAGTGTACTGCCACGTTAGGACGAGAGAATCCGTCGATATTCCACTGAATTCGTCGCCATCTAGGCCTGTCTTCTATTCAACAGCAAATAACCAACTGCAGCCACGCATATAATTTGTTGAACTCGTCTCTTTTAGTTAATCAAAACATTATGTGCAATGCAAATAACTCAAGGGGAACCGCTTTTGAAAGTGGCGAAAACAAAAAAGAAATGCCGTATCTTAGCTATAAGCTTATATAATATCCTATAATGCCCTTTCTAATAAGTAGATAGTACATCTAAGATTTTCTTAGATATGAAATCCCTGTATTAATAGAAGAGAAAGCACCTACATTCTTAACTATATAGAACTATCTTAAAATAAAGGAGCTATTATAGCTGGCCGTGCGCCAACCGTGGCGTACGGGAGCCCGTGGGATCAGTCGGGGATTCTTGCCAAGCCAGGCTAAAAACCCAGAATCCCACGGTCCTCCCCCAAATTTCCAACAAAACCACCTCCACCTCCGCAACCAACCACTTAGTCCCCTCCAATCTTCCTCCGCAGGTAAGTAACACCCCTCTAGGTATATAAATACTAGCAGCTCCATAGATCAATCGGCGTCCCCCCCATCCCCCCACCCGTGCCCGCCTTCTCCGCACCTACGTCGGTCTCGCCCGCGCCGTCTGCCATTTTGTCCGTTGTCCGCGCCTGCGCCCGCCCAACAGGGAGTGAGAGTGGAGGGTGGGGGGCGTTGGAGTGGGCTTTGAGGGAGGGGTGGTGAAGGTGCAGCAGATGTCGGGACTACCACTCTGCCACCGCTATGCTGCTCGGGCGGAGGTGTGTCAGAATCTAGACTATGTGTTTCTTTTTACTTTCCCTCATGTGGTAGAGCTACGTTACAGCTCGTCCATTATTTAAATTGTTTCAAACATACGTTTTGACCGTTCCATCGCAATGGTCGAAGGAGGATTGGAGGGAAGAGCAGCAATGATACTGCTTTCCCCGCTCCCCAAGTTGAGCAAGCATGATGATATTTACCTGCGATACCGAAGGATGCAACCCAAACCTGTTCAAGGGCCCAATGCCTTAGATACAACCCCTATCCCCTCACTATGATATATCACCCATCAGTCCACATAGCCAAATAGTCGCAGGTAAACTACGAATTGTGATTTAAGGCAGTAACGAACTACCAGTGAGAACCGTACCATCCGCCCTTTATTCTCTCTTTACATCCTTCTCTTTCCATGCCTTTGGATTATACTCCTCTCTCAGTTAATCAAAACATTATGCGCAATGAAGACGACATTATAGTCGCCATTCACTACTATCGTCACCTTTCTCTCCAACCCCACAAATAAGCCGTTAAATACCCCATCTGTCCTTTTGCGATACATTTACCCATCATCACCAAACAATATTGACTCATCTAGGCCTTCAACCCATTCAATCTCCCCATCATCATACCATACTCCGTCCTCATCCCGAAACAACCCATTCCCGAAGTTGTAGAAACCATGTTCCAAATCCGCAGTCTCCAGCATGAAATCGGATTGTGGTTTAAATACCATATACTTCGAATACGGGATCTGCTCGATACTTACAACAGATGAACTTGCATGAATTTTCAAATTTGAAAAGTGGCCCGTGTGATCGTCTATGCATGGCTGAAATGGTCTAAGCTTCGGATGCAACTATTTGAGGCTTGATGATGTGGATTTGGCAGATGCAGGGGATATATTTTGTTGTTGTATATGTTCCGGCCCAACCGCGAGTTTTGCCAGTTCGCGAACTGGCCGGCCAGTTCGCGAACTGGCNNGCCAGTTCGCGAACTGGCCGGCCAGTTCGCGAACTGGCAAAACTCGCGGTTGGGCCGGAACATATACAACAACAAAATATATCCCCTGCATCTGCCAAATCCACATCATCAAGCCTCAAATAGTTGCATCCGAAGCTTAGACCATTTCAGCCATGCATAGACGATCACACGGGCCACTTTTCAAATTTGAAAATTCATGCAAGTTCATCTGTTGTAAGTATCGAGCAGATCCCGTATTCGAAGTATATGGTATTTAAACCACAATCCGATTTCATGCTGGAGACTGCGGATTTGGAACATGGTTTCTACAACTTCGGGAATGGGTTGTTTCGGGATGAGGACGGAGTATGGTATGATGATGGGGAGATTGAATGGGTTGAAGGCCTAGATGAGTCAATATTGTTTGGTGATGATGGGTAAATGTATCGCAAAAGGACAGATGGGGTATTTAACGGCTTATTTGTGGGGTTGGAGAGAAAGGTGACGATAGTAGTGAATGGCGACTATAATGTCGTCTTCATTGCGCATAATGTTTTGATTAACTGAGAGAGGAGTATAATCCAAAGGCATGGAAAGAGAAGGATGTAAAGAGAGAATAAAGGGCGGATGGTACGGTTCTCACTGGTAGTTCGTTACTGCCTTAAATCACAATTCGTAGTTTACCTGCGACTATTTGGCTATGTGGACTGATGGGTGATATATCATAGTGAGGGGATAGGGGTTGTATCTAAGGCATTGGGCCCTTGAACAGGTTTGGGTTGCATCCTTCGGTATCGCAGGTAAATATCATCATGCTTGCTCAACTTGGGGAGCGGGGAAAGCAGTATCATTGCTGCTCTTCCCTCCAATCCTCCTTCGACCATTGCGATGGAACGGTCAAAACGTATGTTTGAAACAATTTAAATAATGGACGAGCTGTAACGTAGCTCTACCACATGAGGGAAAGTAAAAAGAAACACATAGTCTAGATTCTGACACACCTCCGCCCGAGCAGCATAGCGGTGGCAGAGTGGTAGTCCCGACATCTGCTGCACCTTCACCACCCCTCCCTCAAAGCCCACTCCAACGCCCCCCACCCTCCACTCTCACTCCCTGTTGGGCGGGCGCAGGCGCGGACAACGGACAAAATGGCAGACGGCGCGGGCGAGACCGACGTAGGTGCGGAGAAGGCGGGCACGGGTGGGGGGATGGGGGGGACGCCGATTGATCTATGGAGCTGCTAGTATTTATATACCTAGAGGGGTGTTACTTACCTGCGGAGGAAGATTGGAGGGGACTAAGTGGTTGGTTGCGGAGGTGGAGGTGGTTTTGTTGGAAATTTGGGGGAGGACCGTGGGATTCTGGGTTTTTAGCCTGGCTTGGCAAGAATCCCCGACTGATCCCACGGGCTCCCGTACGCCACGGTTGGCGCACGGCCAGCTATAATAGCTCCTTTATTTTAAGATAGTTCTATATAGTTAAGAATGTAGGTGCTTTCTCTTCTATTAATACAGGGATTTCATATCTAAGAAAATCTTAGATGTACTATCTACTTATTAGAAAGGGCATTATAGGATATTATATAAGCTTATAGCTAAGATACGGCATTTCTTTTTTGTTTTCGCCACTTTCAAAAGCGGTTCCCCTTGAGTTATTTGCATTGCACATAATGTTTTGATTAACTAAAAGAGACGAGTTCAACAAATTATATGCGTGGCTGCAGTTGGTTATTTGCTGTTGAATAGAAGACAGGCCTAGATGGCGACGAATTCAGTGGAATATCGACGGATTCTCTCGTCCTAACGTGGCAGTACACTGCTTAAGCAGAGGCGAATAGTTTCCACATTCTCTGACAGATGGAGCTCTCTCGGAGGGAGTTTAAAGATGATGGTACTCCTCCCCACTAGGAACTCGAAATCCTAGATACGGTTCGGGGATCCCCCCCTCTTAACATAAGATTCTGAGCGGATGGACCGTAGGGATGGGAGACGGGGATTTAGAGGGAGCGCGTTATGAGAGTATCCTTCTCTCGGGCCATCTCCTTGACCTGCCTCTAGATGGTGGCCATGGACTTGAGGTGTCTAGTGATGATGGCTTCGTGGGAAGCGCATTTTTCTGTAGCCGGCCTGACCTTGGCGCGGAGTCTCTCCTCCTGCCGCTCCCACCCGCCTAGCTTCTCTTAGGGGCTCTTCACAGCCGCCGAGGCTATCGAATTAGCATTTTGAACGGCAGTTTTTAATGTTGCTCTCTATCTTTTCTAGAATTCGGTTCTTTGGTCGAGTCCAGACTCAACGGGGGTTGTTCCCTCCTTCTCCTTCTCGAACGCCGTCTCGAGATCTCTTTTTTCCTAGTTCCATATCTAGGTCTGGTCAGAGAGTTGGATCTCTGCTTCATCGGCCCTCGTCTTTTGCTCTCACTCATCTAACTCTGCAAGTGAGTGCAACGTAGTTACAAAGTAGAAGGCCAGTATAAGATTAGGCACACATAACAGTCCATGATATAACAACCAGAAACATAATGTTGTGTTAGATAGTGTAGAAGTAGAGAAACAGAAATATCCACGGCATTGTTTTTACTGTTCTACAACCGGACTCTCGACCCTTCCCATCCCAAACGGGAATGTGACCCTGTGCCGCTTTTGCTTAGGCTTGCTTAGGCCCAGCTTAGCTTTGGCTCAGGTGAGCTCTAGTGGGCTCTAGGGTGCTCAGGGCTAGTTAGGGGTAGTCAGGTGTGCTTAGGCGTGCTTAGGCACGCTTTGTTTTTGCATTGCAATGCACTGTAATGCACTGCAAAGTAGCTAGGGCACATCTTAGTAGGGTTCGTCAACTTTTGACAATAAGCTAGAAAGGGGCCACATCCTAGCCACGGGTCTGTTTTTCTGCAAGTATTCAAAAACAGTTGCATATTATACAGCCGTCTCCCTTCTCATTTTATATTTTTTCTTCCATCATCTCTCCTACATTCTTCCTGTCTTAACACGTCCTCTCTCCTACCTTTCTCTTCCATCTTTGCTATCTTTCCTCCTACCTTTCACTTCCATCTTCCTCATCTTTTTATCCCATTTCCCTTTCTTTAGTTTCTGTAAGCTATATCTACGTAGTCGTATTCTACGTGCTATGAGCATTAAGCTAGTAAAAACAAGACGGAGATAGTTAAATCTAGATGAGTAGATAGAGGTAGCTATAATAAGCAGACTTGCTAAAAATAGCTCTAGCATTAACTACAACCCTATTTGCTTAAAACTTGCTCTAAAAAGTAAATTGAAGTATAATAAGGAGTATGAGATGTAAGAAGCATAAGTTATTAATATTAGAGTTAAATTAAGCATAGCCATTACTAACAAATCCTAGGTATAAAAGAAGATTTCTAGGAGCTAATCTATGCACTATGTAATGTATAAAGCATTTTGCTAAGGTTGTAGGGTGCTTAACCATTAGTAGGCTTAATGAAGGAGGAATAGCATAATAATATAGATTAAAGTCTATATATTTATGTTATAATAGGAGTAGAAGACCTACCTATCTATTCCTCTAAATGTCTATGACTTAATGGCTTTACCCCATCTTCCAATCCTGCCCATTCTGCTTACCTTCTCCAGCCTCCAAACTCACCACCCTAACCTTCACCCATCCCTACACCCCCTCTGCAGAAGCATAGCACAAGTCTCACACCCACTAATACCACGCCTCTTCACCTCCCACATCTCCGCCTCCTTCCTCTTCTCCCGTACCGCCCGCGACTCTCTCATCTCGCTCGACCCATTCGAGGCCGCAAAGGCAGCTAAGAGAGCCGCCTCCTCCATCAACGGTGCGACGGGCTCGTTGATGCCGAACACCGCTGTGCTAAGGCGAGTGAGTGCGGATAAGACCCAGGCGCTGCTGGCGCTCGCGATATCTGCGGGGGTGCTGGTAGGGGTAGAGACTGAGGGAACGGGAGTGTCGACCAGTATGCTATGCGCGCTCGCGAGACGGTGATCCCGGACATCAGGGTTGATGAGTAGGGCGGCGATGATGGTGCGGGAGGTGGGAATGTCTTCGGTTAGGTGGTCGGAGAGGGTAGAGGGGGAGGTGGGAGTCGCGGGGTTGAGGTGGTAGTGCATGCCGTAGGGGTGGGAGACGTGGATGTAGAGGGCGTGATGGTAGTGTCCGCCGCCGACAGGGGAGAGGAGGATGTAGAGACCCCCATCGGAGTAGTGGCCGTTCATGGTGTAGTCGCTTGTGGGCAGGTAAGTGTAGATATTATGAGAAAATGTGGGAATGCGGAAGGGGAGCTATCGCTGCTTGAGGTTCGTGTTGAGGGGTTTGGATTATTTTCAAGGTATGAAGAGAAACGGCGTAGATAATAAATAAATTCCATCCCAACTGCGCCACAGGCTTGGAACTCATAATTCTCACGATGACGAAGGAGGCCGGCCGAGGAGGTCGCCATGTTGGGCCTTTGGAGTCACGAGCGTGGCTGAACCAACTTAAGGCAGCACACCGAGATGGCAGAGATGTTGGAGCCAACAGGTGCTGGAAAGCGACTCACAAAATCTATAAGATGTTGGAAAAGCAAACGTGATCAATGTAAGTCACAAGAACCATGGGATGTTATCATCATCGTGAAGGCTGTCATCGCTCACCGAGCTGTTGGTAGCCGTTGCGCGCGCTTGGAAGAAAATTGATGTTGGTTGACGCCTTTCATCCGGCCGCCAGCCCATTTGCAAATAACATCGCAAGGCTGCAACAAAAGTTTAGAAAGTACAGTATTGGTTAGTTCGAACAGGTACTTTATAAGTTAAGTTGATAGTAAAGGCGATTATAAATGGCTGTAGCGCCTGAATTAACAAGGTGTACTGTGAATAATCAGTAATCAGTAACTTATCACCACAGCAAACTTCTTTTCGCTGTAGCAAACATTATGATTGCCATTTGCAACTAGAATTTCTGTTGGAGCGTTTATTTAGAATGATAACTCTGCATAATAAATTACTAAACCCAGTCTATGAAATTGCCAGAGAAGAAGGGATCTTTGGAGGTTATTATATCTGCTCGAGCCTTAATCTGGCATCCACATTGACTTGTTCGAGGAATCTCAAAATGGAGGAGGTTGGCGAACTTTTAGAGAATCTCCGAGTAAAAGAGGTTAGTAAATTTTCATGGGTCAATGAAGGTCAATTGAACTGATATTGCTTCACATGATAGCCTCCACATCCAACCACCACCACCCCAATCAAAATTGGGGACAAGAACTACGATATCGAGCTGTCCGAAATACCGTATCTATCAGCCTTTGCCAACTTCGAAAGAACAAAAGCCCAAACTCAACAAATGGAGCTTGTCCACGGTCCTATCGCCCATTTTGATATAGCCCTGGAAGGGATGGAATTCGGCTTTCGCCAGTGCTTCCGATCCCTTCCCCCAGATCTTGCTCAACACCATGCTCTCTGCGAGACGTATGAGTTCCTCTGCATTGATGTCCTCGGAGGCCAATCACTCAACGAGATCATTGGCGGTCTGAAAGCTGGCAAAAAAGATCACAAGCGCATGGACAAACTTTTAAAGTTTATCAAGGCCGACAGGTCAAAGGCGCGCGACGCAGCCTTTAAGTTGCTGTATTTAATATTGCGTGGTGAGTTTGAGGATGAGACCAAGGACAGCACAAAAGTTTATAATGCGGTGATGTTCATCGTCTCCCATGCACATACTTTCCAATCGAGGACGAGGAAGGTGGTTCGAGCTGCGTACGAGGAGCGATTCTTTGTCTCGGTGAAGCAGAGAGCGGGCTTGGACAAGTGGGAAAAGACAGATGCAGCTGAACTGGCTGAGGAAGACGAAGATGAAAACGATGTGACGACGGAGGAGGAGGAGGAACCTATCTACTTCTGTTATGATTCTTATTCTCGTTCTTATTATGATTCTTATTATGATGAAACCCAAGGGGAATCTTGATAGATTCTAATGAAGAAGCGTTCTATTACACTGCATATCCGATTTTGCCAGGAAGCGCCGGAACGGTTCTCATTAATGCACCTCCCATATATGAATAACCGTATTTAAAACCCTAAATTGATAGCAGACTACCACAGGTTATAATTTTGCCACAGCAACTGTTATGCCGCTAATCCATCCCCATACAGACTTGAAAATGCACCCAATAACTAATCAATCTACACCATCTAGGCAAATGAGACAATAGACAAGTTCTCAGCTCCTGCCACCTAATGCAACCAGGACTTTCGATTTTCTCATCTCTCTTGTCGAAATTTATGTGCTGTGTATTAAAATGTGTTCCCATTCTCCCAAAGCAACTTTTCTGCAGCTAATTCATCCTTATACAACCCTGAAAATGCATCGGACAAGGTATCGAGCCACGCGGTTTCCAGCCCAAAGTGACCATAGATCCCTTTCGTATACTCCCAATACTCTGGGTAAAAGCCCGCGCAGCCAAAATCGACGATGCCAGAGAGCTTCCCGCGCTCAACGAGGATATTAGTGGGGCTAAAATCTGCGTGAGAGAAGAATATCTCGTGGTGATGGTCATGTATGGCGGACCTTAGACTCGACCGAAATATAACATGTTTATTAAAAGCTTCCTCGCTGTGGAATGGCCCTGCTGGGTCTCCGAGTCGATAGTCGAATGCGGGACCGCCATCTGCGCTACAGATAGCTGCGCTGTTAGGGTTTGGGATTTGACGAAATTGGGAGACATAGCTCCGTATATCGGCTGCTAGTTGCGATCGTTCTGCGTACGAGAAGCTCTGAATAGCCTCCTCTAGTGGAGTTCCTGGTACACGAGTCATCACGAGATAGGTCTCGCTCTCAGTTGTAAGCAGGTCTATAAGCCTCGGAGCTGCAACGTTTGTGTACCGCTCGACAAGACCCAATGCAGGCCCTTCCCCGCTCGGGACAAACTTGCCTGGACCATGCTTGATGTACAATCCAAAAGGTACACGTTGCACCCAATTAAGCGTCCTCCCATACATTTTATTCCCAACTTTTAGAAGAAGCCTGTATGTGAGCGCGCGCGACCAGCGGGGAAAATAGAGCCACAGATGCCTAAACATAGGAATTGTGTAGTTGATAACCTTGCGAAATGTCGTCTTGCAGCTGTGCCAGAAGGCGCTTCCTGGCCAGCCGCGCTGCATCTGATCTTGAACTTGGAGCCATCGTAGAGAATTACAGAAACGGGCATGGATGCCAAAGAGAAAGGCGCTTGGGAGAGGCAAGCCTTCGGGGTCTTTTGTAGAGATACTAACTACCTCAAGAGAGCGGACTATTTTCCCCTCATTATTCTCGATCCCAACGAAAGGACGGACCAACCCATAGCTTAACATGTACTAAGAATGCTAGATTAGTATTTTCATGCAAAACGATAGAGATTGCCTACCTTGCAAGTGCTGTTTTCCAGGCCGTTAGCAGATTTGCCGGAAATCCAGTCAGGAAGGATCTGTATTCGCCCGGTCCTAAAGGCAACAGCAGCGGTACCTGCAAGTGTCCAAGTATTCCTAAGCTGGCTTAGATCATCTGAGGGAACATTCAGCCAGTTGGATAGCTGTCGCAGTTCACCCATTGTAACAAATACAGCGAGTATCTCGCGTAACGATGCCTAGAATCCTGATTAGAGAAGCACCAAGCATTTATTTAGGAAGTAACGTACGCCGGAGGGGGTTTCTAGGCCCGCAATAACATCTGTTGGGATGATGCGGACAGATATAGGGAGATTCAGCCAAAGATATCCCACCATAGTTTCGACCACCTCGTGATGCAGCAGAATCCACCGTCTCGTGCTACAAGTAACGACTTCGTCGCCGCTGATACCTGGGTTGGCGATGTAACTAAAAGAGATCTTAGTTAGCCTAATTTAACGCTCTAAAAGGGAGTAAATAGATTGAGGCGGACATCGTTCTACAAGCCTTTTCCAGTCTTCAAGGAGGTTGTAGAGCTCAGTTTCCATGCGTATTAAATCTTTGCCATTGCGGGATGCTCGTTGGAGGACATATAACGCCGCGGCTTTCGGATCAACCGCGTCTTGCACGAAACATGATAATAGCCTATGCTCGGGTGGGGTAAGGGTGAGAGAGGCAATCATGGATAGTGCCTTCTGCACATCTTGATCCTCTTGTATTATGGCCTGCATTGGTAGGGCGAAGGGGGCCACCGTCGAGCTACGCGCCCAACACTGATGAACGGTGCTGGCCCCTTACGCGGTTGAAGGAAAAAGCGGCGTGGTTTTAAGTTAGTCCGACACTGAGAGTAAGAATTCAACCTCGCATTATACTGTTTCTACTACATAAAAACTATTTTTTTTCATATAAACTACTATAGTTTTGATATAATTTCAATATAATCACCTATTTAAAAACCACTTTACAATGTCGTTGTGGTAAAGCTATCATGTCTTCGTTAGTTGTTCAAAAATAGTGCCAAGAACCGTGCCGCTTTTTGTTTCAACCGCGTACCCCTGTCACCATTCACTAATAGCCCCCGAGATTGCGTTGTCTTACCGCCGCTAGCTGACGCTAGCTGCACGACGATCGATACAACTGAGTGGCCATCATGGAATAGTTCATCAGCAATATAGGGTTACAAAAATTTAAAATAAATGGCTATGACCCTTAGAGGTTTTTGTATAACTTGTTCGGTTACTATAGTTCTAAAATGGACAGCCTAGAGACCACAACTGGGAAATGGGTACCTGTGCATCAACTGGTACATAGATCGAGCAAGGGACCCCATGCACCAACATGATGTCTTGGCGCTCAGCCTCGCAAACGTTCTCACCCCAAACGCTCCTCTACATGTCTTCTCTGATGTGATCAAATGAATTACATTTTGTGCTGCAGATTGAACTAGGCGCAACTCTTCATACTATAAGGCACACCCGACACAGTTTATCGTCAAAGCCTGATATATTCGTGCCCCCTTGCTTTCTAGCGTGCCAGCCGGTGCAAACGAACAACACACCTTCACGATGACACTCGTTCAAATTGCGGTAGTAACAGTCGCCACTGTAAGCCTCCTTGTTATGTTTCACGCCTCAGAGGATACAGCTAACGAACATCATCACTACAGCTCATCCTCCTCCTAACAGCACTCGCTGGGTACGTCCTCCCTACTCACCTATCACACCCAGCTCACAAACGCTAATATCACCAGCTACGCCTACACCCAAATCCGCCTCCTCTCTCTCCCCATCCCTCTCACTCTCCCCCTCCTCATCACCCTCCTTCCTCTCCTCACCACCCTCACGACAACATACCTCACCCGCCTCCTTCGCCCCTCCAACCTCCCTACCTACACCACTCTCCTCACCCTCCTCACCACACTCGAAACCGCCCTCGCGACTTGGGCACTCACATACCTACCCGCGAGCTGCGGACTTGAGGAGCGCTGGGCGGCACTATACCGCGCCAAGGACGCGGATGCGATAAGGAGAATTCAGGATCGGTGGACATGCTGTGGGTTTAATAGTGTGGTGGATCGGGCGTGGCCGTTTCCACATGGAAAAGTCGGAGACGAAGATAGGATTGGCGCGGACCAGTGTAAGAAGATATTCGGGAGGGAGATTTCGTGTGGGCGGGCTTGGGGGGAGGAGGAGAGGAAGATGGTGGGGGTGTTGGTTGGGGTTGCGGTGGCAGTTTTTGTGGTTAAGGTGCGTGATTATTCTGGTGCTGTTGGAGGGGCGATCTGGCCTGTGGAGGTCGTCCGCTTGTCCGGTTGTATAGAACCTTGCTAATCGTTTCAGATGGTTATCCTCAGCACGCAAATGAGAAGCACCGCATGGACTCGACCTGCATGGATGCGTTTCCTGGGTGGTACGGAGCCTGGTGACCTCGAGGATTCACACGGGGGTCGGGAGAGGGAGAGGTTGTTGATTGGCGAGGCTGCGAGAGTGGAAGAGGAGTATCATGATGAGGAGGGAGATGTTGATGGTACTCTTCGTGGAACGGATGCGGATGCGGAGGCGGCGAACCGCCCCAGACTTGAGCCGTCGGGACTGACGGGAGATGGCGCACAATGGCGGGAGTGAATGGCGGGAGTGAGCCCACATCTAGAATGCGACAAGCTCCTTGTTTGCACCTTCCCTGGAGTCATTTGAGCCTTTAATAAAATCATCAGTCGCGCCTTCCCGAAGCTCCTCGTTCGCACTTTCCCTGGGCTCCATGTTCGCACCTTCCCCGGGAACCACGTTCCTGCCTTCTTTGAACTCTTCTCCCGAACCCCTCAGTCACCATGTCTCTCCTCATCTCCATCTCCCTTTGTCACCATCTGACTACCTCAGCTGTCCAGGCCCCAAAGCAAGGGGCATCGATTCCACAGCGCCAAAAAAGAACAGCCGTGTTACCAAGCATCAAGCATAAACTCGCGTGAAGAAAGAGCAACAACAAGGAAATTCCATGACCAAGCACCAAGCAGCGGCCCGCATGAAATGAGAACCCCTTTGTACCACGTACCACCTTCGTCTCTGCTTCTGTCGCAAACAACCAGGGGCCTTGGCGCGAGGAAACTTCTGTGCAACTCACCTGCGACAACTATCCTCTGTATAACGCCCGCATAGTGACCTTTCGGCGAATACGGAAATAGACTCGGTACGCTCGGCGGATCTGAACTCATGAACTCATCTGATACTTCCGAGTCGCACAGTACCGCGTGGCCGTATCACCCCGAGCTCATCCACCACCGGGTTCGCGCACAACTCAGACATCGTCAGGGGTGCACGAGATAGTATCCCACCGATGACCACACAGTCCGGCGCTCGCCACAACCCGCCAGTTCCTGGCATCAGCATGGCTCCAGCGTAGATCCTGCGGAGGAGTCCGCAATGCGGGGAAGTGATAGAGGCTGGACGGTGCCAATGGGGTGGTGGTGGGCGTGGTGGTGATAGGGGTGGGCGTGGGAGTGATATGATAAGGCAACGCTGGGGGAGATACGGGCGGAGCGCCGATTCGCCGATGGGTGGGGTGTGGCGGTCGCGTGGCGGTTCGGTGGCGGGAGTTGGGGGTACAAGCCGAGGTTTGGGCCCAGATTGGAGTCTTTATTATGGTACGTCGGTTTTTATTGTTTTATCGACCTTTTTAATTGTTTAATTGTCTTATTTATTTTATATAGTTTTATTTCGGCGTTGCCGGCTGACGGCGATGGGAGACGAGTTGCCGCCCACATCTATAGTAAGTTAAGTTATGGAGTACAGCACTTTCTATGTATGGTACGGTACACGGCATGGAATTTCGGCAGTAGCGATCATTAGTTTGAATGGTTATGGGTTTTAAGAGCTTTCTATTACAACACGCCAAAGTGTGTAGTACATACGTGTGAATCATCAGCCCCCCACGTTGCCGCTCTTCCTTATTCACTTTTGTACCCATATATCCAGGTACAAGTAAACCCACAACGTACTCTTCTTGCCTTTTACTCTTATATCTCTCGATCTATTCCCGATCATCTTTTCTACTATTCCCGTTCATCTCCCTTATCTTTTCTCATCTCCACTCTCCACTTCTAACACGCACTTTCCGTCTTCCACACTATTTTCTTACTACCTTCTTACTATTTTCGGACTACTGTCTTTCTGATAACCATTGGCTTGTGGTCCTCGCGTGCCTGCTCCCCGCACTTATCGCCCTAGCTGACCCTATTTGACTCTAGGACATTTAGTTGGCCCGATCCTCACCGAACTCCACCCGAAGAAGTCCATACTAGAAGCACTAGCTCTACTAGCTCTACGACTTAATTCGACTTAATACTTCTTCGGGGCTAGTCTTATCTCATGTCAGAAGAAAACTAAAAGCTTTTTCGTGCATAACCTTTGCAGGTCCCCCATCCTGTGCGTGGTAAGTCATTTCCAATCCCAATTTCATGGTCTGCATAAGATCGAGATAAGGCACCTCGGCCGGAACCGTCACGAGAATATTCTTCAAGCCTCTCTGCTCATGGCCACATGAACCGCGATTGCTTCTCCCTTCTCACACGCGCCGAATATTCATAGTCGCGTTCGTCGAGTGCCGGCTCTCAGACGCTGATTTTCTACATAAACAGGAGGCTTCCCTTGCCTAGGCACTGGGATCTTGTTCTTGCACTTCAGAGTTTGCGCCGGATAGCTTCTGACGCACCACTTCCAACATGAAGGACTACGGGAAGATCATCAATGATCGCGTTGCGAACAGCTTCGTCGGCCGCCGCTTCCGCCTCGAGGGCTCGGGACATGTGAGTACCTGGTCTCCGCGCCTGCGCTGCAAGAATCTAACATCGCACAGCGCTATGAGAGGAAGGACTCGCGCTTCCTGACGGAGGTTAGAGCCGGCCTGGCGACCTTCTTCGCCATGGCCTACATCATCTCGGTATGCTCTTCTACAGCCATCCTCGGAGCGACAACTGACGGTGTCTAGGTCAATTCCACTATCCTCACCGACAGCGGCGGCCCCTGCGAGTGCCCCGCGGGCATGACGAGTTGCGACGACGACCCAGGCTACCAGTCCTGTCTTGCGATTATCCACCGCGACTTCGTCACCGGAACCGCTGCCATTGCCGCCCTCACCTCCGTCATGATGGGACTCTGCGCGAACATGCCAATTGCCCTGGCGCCTGGAATGGGTCTGAACGCATACTTCACATATACAGTCGTTGGATTCCACGGATCGGGACCTGTCTCATATAACCTCGCGCTCACTGCAGTTTTTGTGGAGGGATTGGTGTTTGTGGGGCTCTCGGTGCTGGGACTTCGGCAATGGCTCGCGAGATCTATTCCAGCCTCCATCAAGCTAGCCTCGTCTGTCGGCATTGGACTTTACTTGAGTAAGTTTCTTCGGCCTCTGAGACCGATACAGCGGATGCTAATTTGCCAGCTATCATCGGCCTGGGCTACAGCGCGGGAATCGGCCTCATCACTGGAGCGACGAGCACCCCCGTCGAGCTTGCTGGTTGCATTGCATCCGAAATGGTGAATGGTACATGTCCAACCTCGACGAAGATGCGCTCTCCAACCATGTGGATTGGGATCTTCTGCGGTGGCATGCTTACTGCCATCTTGCTTATGTACAGAGTCAAGGGCGCGATTATTGCTGGTATTGCTCTGGTCGCGATCACCTCCTGGCCGCGCAACTCAGCTGTCACATACTTCCCTCACACGCCTGCCGGAGATGAGATGTTTGACTTCTTCAAACAAGTGGTCACCTTCCATCCCATCGAGAAGACGCTCAATGTCCTGCACTGGAACCTGAGTGGCGCTAGTGGGCAGTTTGGCCTTGCGTTCATCACTTTCCTCTATGTTGATATTATGGATTGTACCGGAACACTCTACTCCATGGCTCATCTTGCCGGCGCAATCGACCCTGTCACCCAGGATTTTGAAGGCTCTGCAGTAGCTTACATGGTCGATGGTAAGCCCCACCCCCAACTCACCTTCACCCACCACAAATGCTAACCCATTCAGCCTTCGGCATCACAATCGGCTCCCTCTTCGGCCTGTCCCCCGTAACCGCCTTCATCGAATCCGGTGCCGGCATCTCCGAAGGCGGCAAAACCGGTATCACCGCCATAACCTCGGGCCTCTGCTTCTTCATCTCCATCTTCTTCGCCCCGATCTTCGCGTCCATCCCACCCTGGGCCACTGGCTGCACCCTCGTCATCGTCGGCTCCATGATGTGCAAGGCCGCTGCTGCAATTAACTGGCGCTACCCCGGCGACGCCATCCCGGCGTTCGTCACCCTCGCCGTTATGCCGTTCACCTACTCCATTGCCTACGGCCTCATCGGCGGCATCGTTACCTACGCCATCATCAACACCACCGTCTGGATCATCGAGAAGGTCTCGGGCGGTCGCTGCGTCCCACCCGGAAAGATGCACAAGGAGCCCTGGACATACAAGCTCGTGGGAGGCGTTCTGCCGCCATGGGTCGTGCGCGCAGCACGCGGCAAACGTGATTTCTGGCACGAGGACGATGAGGTGGTCGAGATGACTACTGTGCGCAGCACCGACACCAGCTCCGCTGGGAAGGGCGAGACTGTCCTCGATGCCCCGACGCCCGATGCGGAGGTGGCCGACAAAAGCGAGGCGTATAGAGAAGCCCAGGCGAAGACGCATGGACATGCGTTGTAGTCTACTCTCTTTTGTTCCTTCATCATGGATCATAATTTTATAGGCGTACTCTCTCTCCCTTATCATGTTCGAGATGAGAAGAGCAGAGCGCTAAAACGGCCCCCCGTTTTTGCGGAGCCACACGTATATCGTAGAAGCGGCCCGCCGGGTTTGGTGTCCGACTGGGAATTTGGGATTATGTTCTGTTTGCATTTTCGCTCGAATTATTCATGTTATGTATTTCACTGGGCGGATTTGTTTTCGATATGCACTATTTTGCTAGGCCCTGGGGGTATATAGCGTGTACTCGTACATATTCTCTGCACATATGGGCATTTTAATGGAAATCTTTATGTAATGAATTAGTTGCCTTATTTGTACCTTCCTCGCCTCACTCTCACTGCCTCTATCCTTCGCTCCTTCCCAATGCCAATCCATTACCCCCCTCACGCCTTCCCGCCTCATGCTATTTCCTAATTCCCCATCGCTCTTTCCCAATCCCCTCCGCTCTCCTAATCGCCACACCCCATCTCAATCCTCAAACGCCGAAGTTGGGTATACAACGCACATACCGCAATACGTCTCCACTCAGTCGCCGAAACGTTCACACAAGACGCACCTATACGTTTACTCCCGTGTGATTCTTGCGAAATAAAAAACCATGGAAGCAGACCGGGACCGGGCCGAGAGATAGACAGAGACAAGGCGGCAATACGTGCAATACAGGAACTCCGAAGCTGCGAGAGGAGTACGGCTACCAGCCTTGCATAGTGTTACGATTTGACTCCGTCGGCACTTTTATATTCGCCGGCCCCCGAATAAAAAACTCCAGGTAGTTAGCAGATGTATCTACGCATATGGATGCGAATAGTATACCTCACGATGTCCTCGATGTCCATCTGATATGTATAGTATACCATCATTGCTGCGATCGTGCCGCCGATGGCAACCGCACCCAAAACAAGAGTCATTACGACTCCAATAGCGAAATATAACGCCAAATGCTTGATGAGGATGAATATGGGGATGATGGCCCAATGGTAGACCAAGTCTTGTAAGAACTCTGTTCTACTTTTTGAAGGTTCCTTTTCGGTGATATCGCCCTTCTTAGCTTCGTTACTGTGGATTTGGGCGAGGAGGAGAGTAGATTCTCCGCGTCCAACTCGGGAAGCGGACGGATTAGTTGCTTGTCCATGGGAAGTTCCTACAATACGCCTTCTCATATCTATTTTGATTTCCATCTCGACGCTATGTTCTCGACTCATGCCGTCCAAAGTCTGTCGGTATTGATAGCTACAATTGAAGTAATAGAATCTCTTCGTTTAGTTCAACCGGTGAGTAGCCAGAGTATTGAGAAGCTGTGATATAATAATTATGGTGCTAGTAATAAAGAGCGTTCATTTTGCTCACAGTTGATGTAACGAGTAAACATTTAATGTGGGCGATAGTGTTCGCAGGCTTGCTTATACGAGAATGGATAGTCCATTACTTAGACCTTTTGCGACGTGAGCATCGTACCACAAATTAGGAGGCCATGGAAGCTAGACCGTACGACCTAGACTGTGAGAGCCACCTCCTGCGATAAAAGGGGTAAGGTCAAGTATCAAAGTAAAGTGGCCATCGCCGGATCGTCAGCGGCGCCGCGCTAGACCCCGCCGGCCGCCTGGGCACAATGACCCCACTTCACTCCAACCGACCCCGCCGAAAACCGCGCCAGACATCGCAGCATCTCATAACTACTTCAACTACCACCAGAACAACGACAAATACAACCTGCCAGTCTACAGCCCATATACGCATTACAACGACCACGACGGCCACAACCACCACCATGTCTTCCCCCGACCTTGCCGACCTCCTCCCCTCCTCCTACAAATCCCTCATCACCAGCTGGCTCGCCGAAGACTGCCCCTCCCTCGACCCCGCCGGCTACGTCGTCGGCTCCTCCCCACGCACCGCCACCCTTTTCGCCAAATCAAACGGCATCCTCGCCGGCGTCCCTTTCTTCACCGAAGTCTTCACCCAATGCGGCTGCACCGTCACCTGGCACCTGTCCGAGGGCTCCGCTGTTGCGCCCACATCAGGGAACCCTGTCCGTGTCGCGACCGTGTCGGGGCCGACGAGGCAGCTCCTGCTAGGCGAACGCGTGGCACTGAACGCGCTGGCGAGGTGCTCAGGTGTTGCAACGGCGAGTAACGAGATGGTGGAGCTGGTGCGGGGTGCGGGATATACGGGGATCCTTGCTGGAACGCGCAAGACAACGCCGGGGTTCCGGGTGGTGGAGAAGTATGGGATGCTTGTTGGTGGGGCTGATGCGCACAGGCATGATCTGTCGAGCATGATTATGCTGAAGGATAACCATATTTGGGCGCGAGGGAGTATAACGGAGGCGGTAAGGGCGGCGCGGAAGGTGGGCGGCTTTGCGCTTAAGATCGAGGTGGAGGTTGATAGCGAGGAGGGTGCGGATGAGGCGATTGAGGCGGGCGCGGATGTGGTGATGCTAGATAACTTTGGGGGTGAGGGGTTGAAGGTTGCAGCGAAGGCGATACGGGGTAGGTGGGAAGGGAAGAAGGGAGTTCTGCTCGAGTGCAGTGGGGGACTCACGAGGGAGAATGTGAGGGAGTATGTGTGTAATGGTAAGATAAACGAGCCATTTTGTGGTTCCTGAGTTTTGGCTAACCGAAGCAGATATCGATATCATCTCGACCAGCGCGATTCACCAGGGCGTGCCGCATGTCGATTTCTCCCTCAAAATCGATCACTAGAGTATGCTAATTTGAGACTCCTGTATATCTTATTCCTTGCCTACTGTGTAGTGTGTTTGCCATATATATGACTTTCTAGATTATATGTTAGGATTTCAATTGCTAACTGAAAATTCTAAAGTTATCACAGTGACACTACTTGCGTCATCTATGCTGACCCCATGGAAGTTGCCAAGATGGAATTGGCCCCAACATGCCAATCTGCATCCTCTACATCCTCTATACGGAGTAACTTACGCCAACTGGCATTAGATTCCTACCACGACATGTCTCAATCAGAGAACGACAGACAATCAACGTGTCGTGGAGATAATCTGCTAAAATCCGGTGGGATCTGTTAAACCCGCTCTCGACCGACCGCCACATATGAGACTTGATATATAACTCACAGAACTCCTACCCCGAATACCAAGCAACAAGCTTAAAAAGCAGAAAGTCCAATAACATCCACCTCAAACTTCCATATACTCTCGAATACCACCATGTCTCCAACCAACACAGCAGCCTGGCTTACCGCCGAAAAATCCACTCCCCTCACCGTCGGCCCAGCGCCCTACACACCTCCCTCCCCCACACAACTCGTCGTCCGCAACCATGCACTAGGAATAAACTTGGTAGACTGGGCCATCCAACAAATGGGCTCAGCTCTCTTCCCCTGGATGCAGTACCCCACCATCCTCGGCTGTGACATCGCTGGCGAAGTCGTCGAAGTCGGCTCCTCAATTACCCGCTTTAAACTCGGCGACCGCGTCGTCGCCGCAGCCACGGGACTAACCTCCGGCACCGCCCATGGAGCATTCCAGACGTACTCTGTCGTAGCTGAGAACTTGACATCCCCAATCCCCGCCTCAGTCACCTACTCGCAAGCTGCCGTCCTCCCGCTTGCCCTCTCCACTGCCGCGTGTGGACTGTTCCAGAAAGACTATCTTGGGCTCCAGCACCCAACCGTGCCACCAAAGCCGACGGGTGAAACGCTCCTCGTCTGGGGCGGTGCCACCAGTGTTGGCTGCAATGCCATCCAGCTCGCTGTCGCAGCGGGATACGAGGTTATCACTACGAGCTCGCCCAAGAACTTCGACTATGTGCGCGGGCTCGGCGCCAGCGTCGTGTTCGACTACTCCAGCCCGACCGTGACAGCTGATATTCTCGCCACGTTTGCAGGCAAGAAATCGGCGGGTGCCATAGCGATTGGGAGCGTGGACCCAGCGATTAACGCGGGTGTGACGAAGGCATGCGTGGATGTCGTGGCCGGGAGCGAGGGCCGCAAGTTCGTGGCCATGGCTGTGAAGTTTGATCCAACGCAGTTGCCTAAGGGAGTGGGCGCGAAGTTTATCTTTGGGAGTGATCTGAAGGATAATGAGGTTGGGCCGGCGGTGTTTGAGCACTTCTTGCCGATGGCACTGGAGGAGAGAGTGTTTAAGTGTGCGCCGGAACCGTTGGAGGGGGGGCATGGGTTGGAGAGTATTCAGGAGGCGTTTGAGCTTAGTAAAAAGGGAGTATCGGCGCAGAAGGTGGTGGTTACTCTGTGAAGATTGGTGGGGGGGGTAAATGGAGCCTTTGTAATGGCGGGTTTGACAACCGGAGCCTAGACTTATTGGAGGGCTGTCCCAAATATTTTGCGTGCCAGTTGTGGCAAACTGCAAAAAGGCTGCGACTTTACGTAGAAACCATAGCATACACAACGCGGACCAATTCTATATCTCCTGCAAAGCAAGTTCTGCCCCACCATTACTGTACTCTATAGACACTGAAAAGTCTGGTCAGCAAACATTTTTACCTTCGGGCGGCGCCTCTCAAAAGGGTGAATGTGTAAACTTACTCATAAACAAACTCCCACTCATTCTTCACCCCACTACCCACCCACAGCCCAAAGTTCACCTTCTCCGCATACCGCTCATCTGCCGTCTCCATCCTCAAAGACAGCCGGAACATATACCTCCTCGGGTCCGACCCCTCCTGGCACCCGGGACCCAACTGCTTCAGTACCTCCAGCGGCCCCGTCCTGCTCGCCTCTACATGCACCGCGATCATCGCTGGTGGCTCGTCAACCGTCTGCATAATGTAATCCATCTTCAATTCTGCGATGTAGGATGGGTTATGTACGGTATGCACCGCATGTCCACCTGGCTGCATTGGCGCGTCAGCCCTGGTCACTCCTCGCTTCTCCCACTTATTTCTCCATAACTCGGTGAAGGATGGAATGGGGGAGAGAAAGAAAAATTAGCAAAACCCACAGCAACGATCCCCGATCCACAGGTCCCCGACCACGTGCCCCCCACAATCGGGATCCAATTCTTGATCTCCGCACTCGTGGTCTTCAGCCGCACAAGTGGACCATGCGTAACGGTCATCCGAAAATCAAATTTGAGTTCCGGGACGGGCAGCGAGATTGCCGGATGCGGGAAGAGGGGTAGTGTCTCCATGCGCGGGGTTCTGGTGCGGGGTTAGTTGGTTCTTTAAGAAGTGTTGGGTGAGGCGGGAGATTACTCGTCTTCGAAGGCGGAGGCGGAAGCACCGTCGATCTCTTTGGCCCTCCCGCGTCCCCAGGGCGCAAAGTGATTCATGCCATTTGGGCCGGAGCGTACGAAGACATCGGCGCTGTCAACGGTCCAGCTGTGCTCGAGCTGTGTGGGAGGCGGTTGAAGGGCAGGGTTTACCTGCGACTGTAGAAGGGGGTTCATAGTGCTTTTCGTGGTGGGCGGGCAGGACCAGGAGTTATCGCATTCGAAAGTTCCGGAGGCGTAGCCCTGCATGGGTGTGGAAAGGTCTGATGGGAGGTTTTTGATCCTCGAACTGTTTGCGAAAAGACAGGAATGCAACGCGGTTCATCGAATAGCAATAATCATCATCTCTTCTGCGGCTTAGACTTTATAATATAAGAGACTGTATGCCGGAATATAGTGCTGCCTAATGACTCAGCACTAGCTGTGCCCAGAAGCAGCGAATGAGCATTGTGGAGAGCTTGACATCTGGGCCGATCGGCCACTAACTACCATCCCGGCGCTAAGCCCTGCACCCAAGAGTTGGGATTGATCTCAACGTTAGCCATGCCGACGCTCTTGCTCCATAGAGCTTCATGAAGCTTATACAGCTTTGCAGAGGCTAAAATGCAAATATGTAACCTGAGATCCTGATGAGACGTAAGACATATGGTGATTAGCTACCAAACTAGCTGGTCGACGTACGTGATTAAAACCGTGAACCAAGGTAAGAGTGAATATGATTTTATATAAAAAGCAGAGCTATGAGAGTTGGATTAGATAAAAGGGCGGTGAATTTTTATGCGTGTACCCGTATTTGTAACTTATCCACCTGTAATCTCTTTAACAAAGTCTAGAAAGGCGCTAATATTTTCACCTCTACTACACCCCATACATCCTTTCACAACAACAGCCCCCAAAAAATATTTTGCCTCCATCAGACTCTATTATGCTTGTGGCAGCAATCAACCTATCGGATTTCACATAACGACTTTCACACACCAACATCATGACTGCTGTACCTTCAGCTCTTCTTCCCGCTTGCGCAAACTGGGCTCCTGGTACAGCTTATTGCGAGAAACCCGGGAACAAAGTGTGTACAAGTTGCAAACTTGTTGTGGTCAGCGGCCCCCATCCTCAGTAACCAGCGATATTTATTATACACTAACATATACTAGTATTGCTCAATCGACTGCCAAAAAGCTCACTGGCTAGAGCATAAGAAATGTTGCAAGTCTCCTATGAGCAAGGACAAATGGAGTCCAGCGTATTACCGTGAAGGCCGCAAACCTGCGTGGGAGATTGGAGCAGCTGCTTCAAATTTTCACAACCGATTCGGAGGCCAAAAATACCTATGGGGAAATACGCCTGCTATGGATGTCCTGAATCTAGAGCAGAATGAAGGCCTTAACTATGCAGATGATATCGCCTTGCTATTTGCAGGTAAGTTTTTCGTCCAAGTTGTAGTGTACGTACTAACGCAACTCAGCTTCGAGAGATTTACGCCATGCTGTAAAAACAATTGCAAATATCCCAGAGGGAATAACCCAACAGTTTACAGTCACTATGAATGATCGAGAGTTTGACGTGGTAGCTCGAAACGCCATTTTGCTACTTCTAGCTCTTACTTCCCAAGACTCTGAGGAAACCGACACGCCACCAGACATTGCAGAGGCATTGATTCATGTTTGGTATTCCGCATCAATTCCCGCTAGAATATTTTCTCTCCTTCAAAACAGAGTGAAACCATTGATTGTGGAGCTATGTGACAGAATCGCAGACAAGCCGCTAAACGCTGTCCTGGCAAAAACCTGGTAGTTCTCGACTGGCCAAACTCTCCGCCTCGTACTGAAGAAGAAAGACTGGCTTCGGTTTCAAGAATTCTGTGACATACCAGATGGCTTGACACCTGAGAATGCCGCGAAGATCCGCAGAGCTGTAACACTGGCCCCTGAGAGGGCTGATTATCGGGCTCGATGGTACTATAAAGATGCATCTCCGTCTATGCGTATTGCTAAACAACGGTTTCGAGAGGATGGGTTACTATTGCCATTTGGGCATCCACGTGGAGATTTTGATGTGCCAAATCCGTGAGTGTCCAGTACCTCCTGATACGTTTATGGACTCTAACATCCGCGGACCAGAACCTTATTTTCCAATTCTAACAGTTGGTTAATGAGTGAACAAGCCAACCCCTCTAGCGGATGGCTAACCACGGATGTTCAACAAACGTTATCTCCTGCACCAGAAGACTGGTACGGCAAATTGTACTTTTTTCTTCACAAGGTGTTGGAGAAGTTTCTGGGTCGCCTCAAAGATCTCCGAGTTAGCTTCGACATCTATAACGTTGACGCAAAAGAACTGCTTCTCAACCTCAAGCAGGGCATATACTCAAGGATTGAGGTACGTTCTTCGTTCTTGGATACTGACATCGTTCATACTAACCTAGAAAAGGTGGCCAATATCAGCGATGCTTATTATCTCGGAATCTGCGCTACGCTGGGCCTATTATCTCCTCTCCTACAATTGCCACGACAGAACCCGCACGCCACGCTCATAACTACGTTTATCAACGCAGTTAAGGAGGTAGCTAAAACCGAAAACTCAGATGACCAGTGTGGTGATTCGGAGCGTATCACTAAATTCCTTCCGCTGCAGCTATCTTCTCTGCTGTCACCAAGTAGTCCTGATATGATGAGGATGTGGGATGCTCGTGATTCAGTCGCGGATGTGGACAAACATTTCGAAAGGTAATTCATCATCAGGATAGTCGTTGCAGTGAAGCTAATCACATATTAGATACATGGTGTGCCACAAGTTTAAGCAAATTTCTGTTGACTTGAAAGTTGAGATGAAGGAGGTTCACACCATCGTTGAAAAATGGCCAACCCGGCTGAAGCTTCGACTAGGAGAAAAGGGGGACAAAGAAGAGTTTCTTATGCTCTTGGGGTCTTCCTTTATAGGCACTGAGCGTCATGTAGAGGGGAGGAGAGTTGAGTAGGAAACCGTAGCTCAGTGGCTGACGTTGCGATTGTTCGGGAGAGGTTCTGTTACGTGGAGCATCACCCGTTGCAATGATACACGCCAACAGCAAGTGAATTGATGATATTACAGAAGTTTCTTCTATCCGTGATCTACACAGTGTCAAAGTAATCCATCCTTTCCCAGCTCGCATTTCTCCCCTCTACCTCTCCAAATCACCTCCCACCACCCCAGTCTCCCCACACTCTCCCCTGCTCCTCTAACAACACAGAGCCTTTCACCCCTCGTCCCCTTCCACTTCCCCCCTCCCCTCACACCCCCCACAACCCTTTCTACACCCAGGGCTCCAATTCCCGTCCCCGCCCCAGCAGCGAGGTTGAAATTCCCCGTCATCACAAACCCGATCAGGTCCTCCTCCCCCGGCACAAGCGGGTGTGCGCGTTCTGGCACTGGTGGTGGGTATGGTAGAGGCGGAGTCTGGACGAGCTCTTGTGCGAGCGCGCGGGACCGGTCCGCTGGTGTGGCGGTGAGTGGGAGTTTAATGGCACGGGGGTTGGTGGGTTTGGGGTTTCCAGGTTTCTTTGTGGTGGGAGGGACGAGGGCCAGCCATGAGGCACGGATGTCGGCAGGGGTGGCAGATGTTGAGGATGAGGGGCCGGTGGTAACGGCGGTGCTTGAGGTAGCTTGGGGGTTTGGTGCTGTCTCGGTAGTTTTGGAGATGAGAGGGAGACGGTAGATGCGTGCGCAAGGCTGAGGTACCCCGCGTGAGAAAAGCGTTACACGGACGGTAGCCACTGAAGTGCTTGGGATCTGTCGTTTAGGGTCCGAAAGAAGAGCTTCAAACTCCTTCGAGTCGATCTGCTGGATCGGAGCTGACTTAGTCTTCGTTTCCGAGACTGCGTCTGCCTGTTTATCAGTGCCCAAAGCTGCCTTCACATCTTCTATTTCGTCTTGCGCTTCCAACCCCATCAGCCTTTCAAAATCACAGGCCCACCCGACGCCAACCTCTCCCACGCGTCCAGCGCCCAAGTCCAAGCTGTTCCACGAAACCTTCTTCCCCTTCGGCCTCGCATCCCACTCCTTCTTCCTCCTCGCCCTTTCCCTCTCCTCCCACGCCCACCCCGCATTCGTCGCCGGGAAATCTCCCGGAAACCATGGCACACCACGCTCAAACCGTATCTGACGTAGCTCTTGCAGGCCCGCGAAACGAGGATTGCCGCCGCAGGAGAGCGGGAAGTGCAACAGCGGGTACCAGATCGCGGAGATGCACTTCCAAGGCGCAAGGAGGGTCCAAGTGCCTTGCGCGGAGGATGAGGCAGATGTTCGAGATGGGTAGAGGAGGATCGGGATGGCTGGGTCGTTGGGTGTGAGGGGTGGAAAGGCACCGGGGGGTGCGAGAGATTTGCGGCGGTTTAAAGCTTTTTGGGAGGGGAGCCGGGTTGCTTTGTGCCGCGTGTCGCGGTCGAATAGTGATGACGATGGAGGGAGTTCGTCGGCGGGCCAGGTTGCGAGGGTTTGGAGAAGCGTGAATGCTGCCTCTTCATCGTTTGGTTTGGGGAGGTCTATTTTTCGAGGTGGGTAACGTAGTCGGGGGTCCAGTATTGAGAACGAGAGAAGGGCATTGGGCGGTAAGGATGAAGCATTAGTCACGCCCGCTAATGACTTAAACACGCTCCCGTGCTCTGTTGCTCGTTCATCAAAACGATGCAAAGTCCCGATCAGGGCTTCTGTTGCACTTGGCCCTGTAAGTTCTATGCTCCCAATATCGAATCGTAGATCTTCCACGTGCACAATGGGATATTGCATCTTTGATACACGTAGGACCTCATCCCACACCTCCAGAAACGCAGCTGGATGTATCCGTATGAATAGACGGTGTCGTGGTAGCTTTTCCGCTTTCTTCGATTTGTCGGTTTGTATTTCCTCAGACTCTACTACAGGCGGAGGTGGACACCAGATAATAGTTGCTGGCCCAATCTGCTTCCGTTGCGCTTGGTCGGCTCTACTCAGCAAACCACTCCAAGTCCTTCTCCCCTCTCTCCATTTTTCTGCTTTCTTCCCTTCGAAGACAACACCAAGTTCTCTCAGAACCCTCTCCAAAGCCTCACCAGTGCCTTCGACGCCAATCGTGCTCATATAACTCATATCCCAGGCAAGCGCACCCCTCTCCCCACCAGCCCTATGCGTAGGCCTATAACACTTCTGCGTCGGCGTAATTGGCAACGCAAACCTCCACAGCGGCTCCCCCGGCGCCGTCATAGTCGCCCTCTTCGCATGGTACATATGCGTTGGCAGCCAGCTCTTATGAATTTGCCTTTTTCTAAATTTTGATGCTGGCCTTGGCGGACGCTTCAACGTCCCCATTGCAGCCTTCGGCCTTGCTTTCCTTCCCAATATCCCATCATTTATCTCCGTGCCATCCCCCTTCTTCTTCTCCTCCTTCTTTGTCCTCGTCGCTGCAACAAGCATCCTCATCCTCGACAACCCCTCCTTCCTCACCCTCCCCCGCGCCGTTCCCGGCCTCCGCCGCCTCGCAACAACAGTCGGCGTATTATCCTCCTTCATCTCTCTCTTCGCTCGCCGCGCCAACCGCTTCGGCACCCTCTTCGCATTGTGGCTCGCCGTGCGCCGCCGCATCTCCCACGGCACTTGCTGGAACGCCCGCTGCGTCAGCGCGCCCTTCGCACGGCGCATGCCATCTTCCAGGGCGGTGATCTCAAATTCGCGCGCCTTCAGGAAGGAGGCAAGGTTTAGCTCGCCGGCCGAGAGGGAGGGATCAGAGGCTTGGGTGAGGATCTGTCGCGCGTGGAAGGTCTTTTGGCGCTTGGGGACGCGGGAGGTGTTGGGCTTCTGGTTCGGGTTCGTGTGGGCATCTTTGCGTTTTGTGGGCTTGCCTGGAGCTTGATTCGGCTTTGGGGTATCTCCTGGTGCCATTGGAGGGTTGGTGGAGCTGGGATTGCTCTGAGGCGGTCGTGGTTTGGGTTGTTCGGTGAGGGCAAAAAGTTAATGTGGATTGGGGAACGCGTTTGGATCTAATCTAATCTTATCTCTAACATTTCCAACGTAGGACCGTGTGCAGCAGAGAAATTAACACTAGTATTTAAGTTGATAGGAATTATTATGTTTGCTATATTCGTTGGGTAACTAACTTAGGACACTATAACCCTGAGTGATTCAGAGCATTTATTTTACTTATAGTTTCTGTAAACACCACAGTGATGCATGGTCTCTCTTTAGACTTTTAGGCTGCACGAGTACTGAGGCGACGAATTGTTATATGAATAATTGTAGAATTATATCTAAGAAACAAAATATGATGGATCCAAGTAATACTGTCCGTCCCCTAATACCACTTATATAACCCTGAGTGATTCAGAGCATTTATTTTACTTACAGTTTCTGTAAAAACTACGGCGATGCATGGTCTGCCTCTCGCGGGACTGTAGAAGAATATTAGGCAAGAAGCGAGGCTGGGAGGACGAGGCTGGGAGGACGAGGCTGAAATGTCAAATGGCCGTACTAATGTAGCGAATTTGCCGAACAAGCAGATGCACTCCATTTTATCTCCCTTCATGTTATCCATCTCTTAAAGATTGTCCCGCTCCCGCTGCCACACGGGCATTGACGAACCGATATCATCCCAGCGTCCATGAGAACCTGCTTCACATCAGCATGCGAAAGGGAACCGTTAGCTGCGTGGAGTGTCGGCAGCGCAAAGTGCGCTGTAATATGACAGTGAATGCAGAAGCATGTGGGAGATGTCTCATGAGGGGCTTGCCCTGTACCGACCAAGAGTCCGGTCTCTCAAAGGCGGAAATGGTAAGGAGGATGAAGAAGCTGCGGATGAAACAAGTAGAGCTTCGAGACTTAATCTCCGAAGTGTTGCAAAGGTTGCATCCGAATGGAGGCCAAACTCAGGGGACGAAAGCTGAAATTGCCGCCGTCGATGCTCTGAAGAAGTTGCAGGCGGAAATGGCCCAATCTTGTCAGATGCCCAATGCTGTCACGCCTCCAGATGGAGATAGCGTCTGGGAACCCCTCGACGGGTTTGATAATGTTCCGCTACTAGGCCTCCTCAAGAATGATGCGCTAGGAGAGGAGTACTGTGAAGGGGTGGCCACCACTGAGTCTCTCTTCGACAGCGAAGAACAGCGGGCTGTTGAAAAGTGGAATTCTCTAGCAGAGCTGAAAGCAGCTGTTCCAAACACCCGTGACCTGAGCTTTCTGTTTGAATCCGGCCAGGCTGTCTGGGGAATATGGCAAAGGTCATTTTCAGGAATAAAAGAGACAGACACTGGCCTCGATGGAGGTTACCACATACCTAGCCTTCAGTCGCACATATCTAGCGTTGCGAAATCCAACGACCCCGTCGCTATTGCAAAGGTCCTGTTGTGCTCCGCATTGAGCGCCCAGCAAATTAACCAAGGATCTGATTTCACAGAATCACGCCTCTCAGTTTCTCCAAAGGAGCTTCAAAGGCAAACTTTAAACCCAGTGGAGAAATTTTTAAGGGAAGACGAGAAGAGCGCATGTTCTTTAGACGGCCTAGAGTGCATTTTGACACAGACTAGGATCTACATCAATGAAGGGATGCCGCACAAAGCTTGGCTTACTTTCCGGCGTGCCATCAGCTATGCACAGCTCCTTGGGTTGCATCGTCAGCAGATGGGTTCCGAAGATGGTAAATCTCGCCAAAAATTGTCGCTTTGGGTGCGGATTTGGCAAGGGGAGAGGTATTTATCTCTTGTACTCGGGCTTGCATCCTCGGCGGTAGAAAATTTAGGTGACCTTCACGTACTGCAAAAAGAGGGCTCGAAGATCCCGAGTGGGGAGTATCTACTTCTTAAGCTAGGCGCTGTATCAGGGAGAATGATTAACCGCGACCAACACCCAACCAAGTCTGACTACGCCACAACTATACAGATCGATCAAGATTTAGAAGAGTGTAAGAATAGTATGCCAAAAACCTGGTGGGAAACGTCGATAGGACCTGATCTATCCCTCGCATCAGCGGCAGATATGTTAGCTGCGAAGTTTGCGTATCAATTCCTACGAATACTACTTCACCTCCCATTTATGCTTCAATCAAAGGACAATCAGAGGTATGAATTTAGCAGGATATCAGCGTTAGATGCATCACGGGAGATGATCAAATACTATCAGATCATGCGAGACGTCGATCGACCTTTATTTAACATATGCTGCCTAGCTGATTTCCAAGCGTTTACCGCGGCAATGGTGCTGACTCTCAGTCTATTAGACCAGGCTGTGCCGTCAAGTATTAGCCTAGCATCACATCAAACCCATGGAGACTGGAAGATTATTGTCGGCATCACGCAAGTCCTCAAGCGAGTTTCGAAAAGTAGCACTTCTAGTGTGGCAACACAGGCTACTAAGGTTTTAGAGGATCTATACGATATCCGGTTCAACGGCTCCGACCACGACAGTGGGGCATATCATGCAGTTATACCTTATTTTGGGAAGCTTACAATCAATACGAGAAATGCTTTCCAAGCTCCGATGCTAGAGCAAATGCAAGTCGAGGACCAAGACATATTGACGGACATGTCTAGCGCTGCTACAAACCCCAACTATCATCCTGATAACCAGAATATTTCTTTCGAGAGCTATTTGCCTCTTTCGGAATTTGAACCGCCTTGGCAGAATATGGAGAACGAGTGGTTGGGCTCAACGACAGATTTCAGTCTGTGTGATGATTGGAGCACATCCCTTTGCAATGACGAATTTAATTTCATTGAATGAAAGCTGGCCAAGACATTTTTATGGATGATAGTTAGGCTCTGGCACGGCTCGCCTTGCTAGCAGGCCCTAGTGGTCGCAGCTTCTTGCCACAGTTCTTCTCCACATGCACATGATAGTCAGGCTCTGGCACGGCTCGCCTTGCTGGCAGGTCCTAGTGGTTGCAGCTTCTTGCCACAGTTCTTCTCCACATGCACATGATAGTCAAGCTCTGGCACGGCTCGCCCCCGTGCCAGGCCCTAGTGGTCGCAGCTTCTTGCCACAGTTCTTCTCCACATGCACTTACTATATCTGGCACTGTCATTGCCCTTATCCGGTCTTCTCACTAATCAGTTGGTGTTCAGGGCAACTAGCCTTCGTCCGACGGAATACGAGCACGGAGCGGTGTTGCGGCTACCCCGTCGGCGTTGTGTGGACGAATAGCGGACGAACAGGGGTGCGACAGCAATTCGTCCGCGTCCGCATTACTGCTTAAAAGGCAGAAGAACATACCATTTTACAATTCATTTACTTATCAAATTGCCTGATTTAATCGAAAGTCTAATTTAATGCAAGCTGAGGCACACGTTTTACAAAAGAAAGATCGCCAAACCCTAACGATGAAGTCTAATATCCTTCCATTCATTACTGAGAAATGGGCGGGTGTGCCACAACCGATTGCCAGATTTGACGGAAAGACTGTTATTGTCACAGGCGCCAATACCGGTTTAGGATACGAAGCTGCCCTTAAATTCGTTGCTCTTGGTGCCGCCAAGGTTATTCTCGGCGTTCGAAGCATGCCGAAAGGAGCCCTTGCCTGTCGACAGATAGAGGAGCGGACACAACGAAAGGGCATAGTAGACGCCTGGGAACTTGACATGGGTCGCTATTCCAGTATACAACAATTTGCCAACCGGGCGGGTACCGAATTACAACGTATAGACGTCGCCATACTTAATGCGGGCGTCGCTTCTAAGGAATTCACCATTGGACATGAAGGGTGGCAGTCCACGTTGCAGGTTAACGTCCTTGGCACGGCGCTGCTAGCTTTACTGCTACTTCCTAAGCTGAAATTGTCCAAGACATCTGCCGATACCTCACGTTTGGTGATCGTAACCTCAGAAGCCCACAGATGGGTAGAAAGTACCGACATCCCCGACACAAAGCCATACGGCGACAGCATTCTCCAAGCCCTTAATGCTCAACCCGCTGATAAAGCTACCTGGAATGGCCTCAATCAAATGGCAAAATCGAAGTTGCTCGCTATGTATGTGGCTCGGTCGGTTGCGGCACTGGCTACACAGCCTAGCGGAGAAATAGATGTCATCGTCTCAACGGTATGCCCTGGAGCCTGCAAATCAGAACTTGCACGAGACTTCGCGATTGGATTTGCGGCTGCCGCTGGAGTCCGCGTATATGGTGCGATTTTCAGCAAGTCTCCAGAAGAGGGCGCAAGGGTATACGTCTCGGTGGCCGCGTTGGGTCCGGAATGCCATGGGGGCTGGTACAAGATCACAGCCTTGACAACGTAAGTTATACTCCTCGTACTTTAATAGCTTGTTTACAGAATCTAATCATCTATATAATAGGCCAGGAGAGCTTGTAACTAGTAACGAGGGGGTCAAGATGCAAGATAATGTATGGAGTGAGATAGTAGAGGAACTCCGCGCCAAGGTGCCAGAAGTATCAAGATGTCTATAAGTGGTATTAGGGGACGGACAGTATTACTTGGATCCGTCATATGTTTTCTTAGATATATTTCTACAATTATTCATATAACAATTCGTTGCCTCAGTACTCGTGCGGCCTAAAAGTCTAAAGAGAGACCATGCATCACCCCAGTGTTTACAGAAACTGTAAGTAAAATAAATCGATTCATCTCTGTGGGCGTGCCTAACAACCCGAACAAGCATCCAAGCCTCCCTTGGATGCCTTCCTCCAACACCCGAAACTGAAACGTGTGACATCGATTGAACGACAAGACGACGAGCTCTATTCTAAGCAGAAGAATTAGCTTTTGATTTGACTTTTCTGTCTTGGAAACCTATTTTAGGCTGGCTGTTTGTAATGCCTGTCCTGCATTTTGTTTGTTTAAAGTGCTTACCTGCGGAGAATCGGCGTCAGCATTGGCGGGGTGCCAAGGCTATGACGTTTCAAAGCCACCTATCCCGCTGGGTACCGCTACTACCCGTAGAGCTTGGGATTGGGAAAAAGAGTTATGGCGGTGAGAGATTGAAGGTTGATAGGTTTATTTGGGGTCCCAGGATAAGGTAGAGGGGTAATTGGGAGTTGATCGAGCTACTGGTGATGGGGGGATAAATGCGCCAGGTGCGGGGTAGTGGAGATGTGTAAACATCGCCGACAAAACACTTTCTTCGTCGAAGATACAATCTCATACATCACATACTGCACGAATAGAATGAAGAGCAGATTTTCTATTGTAGAAATCTTCTCGGGGAGACTCAATTGTCCACCACTGTATCATCTATCTGCTGCCATTCTCCATAAAAGCCATGCCGCATCCTCCACGAAATCCATGCAAAGCTCATAGTATCCCCGCTTACAACTTCGCAAGCACAGCCTCGGCACCACTAACAGTAACCCCCTGTCCCTCCTCCTTCCCCGCATAAGTGACCTTCCCATTCTCCAACACAACAGCCCAGCGCCCAGTGCGTCCGCCCGCAGCCCATCCCCAGGTCGACGCAAGCTTGGTATCGGTATCGCTCAGGAACAGGATGCTGTCGTCCTTGATGCCCGAGGCCTTGGCCCAGGCGGACATGACCCACGGGTCGTTGGAGGCGACGACGGCGACGATGTCGACGCCCTTGGCCTTCAGCTCGGGGAGGGCGGCTTGGTAGCCGGGGAGGTGGGAGACGGAGCAGGTGGGGGTGAAGGCGCCGGGGACGGAGAAGAGGACGACTTTCTTGTTGGCCCATTCTGTGAGGGGGAGAGTTAGCTACGAGATCAGTGGAGATGGTGTGGGGGTGAGGTTGAAGTGAGGGAAGGACGGGTTCAAGAGGAAGGTCGGAGTAATAGAGGGAGAGTGGTGGGAGTCAGGATCGAGGTGAAGGTGAATTGAATGAAGCATTGACGGAGAGAACATACCCTTGGACGCATTGTATGGCACTGGCATGCCACAGGCCTTGAAATCAGCGTTCTCAGGGCTGTAAGGGACGTAAGAGAAGGTGGTATCGGCCGGGAGGGCATCTCCGACTTGAGGAGCAGACATCTTGATTGATTTGGTAGGGTTGGTTGAAGTGTGTGAAGTGTGTTGTGTTGTGTTATGTTGTGGTTGAGTTGGAGTTTGTGAAGTTGTTGTTGTTGTTGATAAGAAGAGGAGGAGGTGGGGTGATATATAAAGGTGGAAGTGGAAGAAGGTTGGGTGGTGGGGCGGTGTAGTGGGGGCGTCTTTGTTTGATTTGTGTTTTTATAGAGTGGTGATGATGATGTGCTTGGCGGGGATTGTATGTCTGAATAACTAAGACTTTTACTTAGTAAATACGTATGTATGTAATGTACGTGTGAATCTCTTTTAAATGAATGCGGCCTTTTTTATTGTGTTTGCACTATACAATCAATAGTTGCATACTTGTAAGACTTCCTGTCTTAACTTGGCCGGGCACACCCGGCTCTGTCTTACTCTTGCCTAAAACGGTGTGACATACATACCAGACACACATACTGCGCTGTAAGTTACATACAGCTCACCGCAGTAACATTACAATACTGGAATTCATATTTATGTTTATTCCATTTATTATGTCTTGGATCCTGAGTGATATGTCCCTCTACCCCTCTATCCCTCGGTGACCCCCGACACGGCCATCTCCAATTCTCCAGACCCTCACCGACCGATCTAGAACAACCGCCTCACTAAATGCTAGAGTATAAATCACTCGCCACTACAGCTCCACAAACAAGCCCAGGCCATCAAACCTTTACAAACCCTCTATAAACTTATAAATCCCTTTCTCTCTCCTCCCATCCGATACCGCGAATACGACCTAACAAGATGGGACCCGCCTTCTCGACCTATGACGCGGTCTATCTCCTACCACTTTCTTCTTAGTCAGTAAGACCACCATCCCTATGCCGTGCCTCGTTCCTGTTGGAAGCTTTACCGAACACCGGAGATGGCGCACAGGGGGGGTGGTTGGTTATTTGGAATTATAGCTTGTTAAGAGCCAGGGGTATGGACGCTTTTCTTTAATGCGCCACGGGGTTTGTTGGCGGGGTTTGTTGAGGTGGGAAGGGATCCTTTCGGCACGGAACGAGCTTTGTTCCGTGGTTGGTTGCGTGGTCGGGGTGTCGGTGAGGATTGACCCCGCGGTGGGATTGACGTCATAGGTGAGCTGTAGCTATATTATTGAGTCCTCGGAATTGCGGATGTTATAGACAGAGGTGGAAGTGAGAAGGGAATATGAGAATAGGATAGAGATGTGATAGTATCAATGAGTAATAATAGCAAAGTTATAATGCGAGAGGATCCACACGTACAGAACCTTCCAAACACTATTCCACCCTTCTGCTTACTCAGGACACATGAATGACTAATAATCATGAGCCCGTCATCCGCGGAAGCTGTAGCACACATCTCCGGAGCCTCAACCTAAATAACCTTCCTATGACTCTCACTATATAAATATAATAAGCTACCTTATACACCCTCCAAAGCCTCACTATTTAGCTCCCAAAGCCTCCCTCCCCAGCCAATTACCAATACCGCATACAGCATGCCTACCTCCACCGTCTCCCCCGATCCGCGCCCGCCTTACCCGCCATTCACCCTTGAGACCGCGAAGCAGAAAGTTAAGGCCGCGCAGGCGGCGTGGAACACAAAGTTTGTCCTTTTGCTTATGTCCTTGTCTCCTCACCCCATCGTTCCTTCCCCCTTCGCTCTTTCCTCCTTCCCTCGTCTCGTCCCCCTTCGTTCCTTCCTCCCTAACTCCCCCTGCTCCTTCCTAATTTTCCCTTTCCTCTATTGCTCCTTCCCCTTCGTTTCTTAATTCCAGTAACCCCATCGTTCCTTCCCATCACCCTTCTATTTTCGCTCTTTCCTCCCATCCCATTCCTCCCTCGCTCCTTCCCTCCTCGTTCCTTCCCTCCACGTTCTTTCCCTCCTCGTTCCTTCCCTTCCGCCGCCCTGCCCTAAAAAATTGACCCTAACGCCCACCCAGAGACGCAAAGCGCGTCGCCCTCGCCTACACACCCGACTGCATCTGGCGTAACCGCGACCGCTTCATCCAAGGCCGCGAGGAGATCGAAGCCTTCCTGACCCACAAATGGTTTGTGGAGAACGGGTATAGGTTGCGCAAGGAACTGTTTGCTTTTTCGGAGAATAAGGTTTGTTTTACCTGTCCTATCAGTCCCAACTCTGGGCTCAGTCCTCAACCACTCCACACCCCACCTAGCGTGGGGATACGGGGGAGGGAGGAGGAGAGCGGGAGTGGGGTGGGGGTGATAACGAGACGGGCACTGACAATTTATAGATTGCAGTGCAGTTCTGGTATGAGCACTATGACACCTCTGGGCAGTGGTTCCGCACCTACGGCCTAGAAGACTGGACGTTCGCAGCCGATGGACGCATGGAGAAGCGCATGATGAGCGCGAACGACGTGGCCATCACAGAGGAGGAGAGGTGGTTTAAGGATGGTGTGGATGTGGATAGTGTTGAGATCAGTGCGAAGCATTGGTAGGCCCGTTTCTGAGCAGATTCTGAGGGGCGAGAGAGGGGGGGGGGTAAAGTGAAAGGGGTCGCTCTGAGTATGGCTGCGGAAAAGGGGGGGAATCTACAGTACTTCTTGTTCCAATAATGGCATTTACTCAAAACCAAAGCCCTCGCTCGCTATACGGATACGGCTCAGATCATCTCATTGTGGCTTGCTGAACAATACGCCAACGCAGGTCCCCTGTCTTACCCGTCCTCACTAAGCCCCCGACTTAGCCAAGGAAACTGGGCGAGGTTGCGCTGTGTCGTATATCGTATTGCCCTCTCTTTATTATGCGAAGGTCCAGTCGGACGGATTGGGATATCTAGCTGTGACGTGCTCTAAAATGCAGGTCTGTATGAAAAGGGGGTCGCATACACCTGCAATAACCCATATCTGCAATACAAATAAAGGGCCTGGCTAGGTTGTCTGCACACCACGATACGATACGGATACTCAGATCACCCTGCGTGGCATTCTAGTGGCAAACCTTGTCTCACCGTTGCAGATAGCTAACGCACAGATTTGGTTGCAGCTAGGTGAGACGGCTATTGACTGCAGGTGTATTGGCATGCCATGTATTGTACCAGGCCAGCCACTCGATATTTTCCAGCCATGGCTGAAGCCATAAGCTTGGCTTTGGCAGGGCGGTGTGATGGACGATGACACAGTTCAATAAAACTCTCCAGAAGTGAGATTGTATCAGTGAGAGTCCTCCAGGAGGGCGAGAAGATCGTACAACCCACCCCTCTATATCTCTAGGTTTGTGTCGTCAGTATTATAGCAACCCGTCAAGACCCCCATCATCTCATCCCATCCCTGAATCAGATCCCTAGGGACACTCTCCCGCTGGACCCTACCAGTACACACTGAGATCAGACGACGGGAGAAACACGGGGGTCTCCAGATAGCTATGCGCATATCCCCTCTCACCGTACCTGCCGTAAAGAGAAGTCAGGTCGCAGGACTCGGGACCCCAGATCAGCAAATCCTGTCTCTGGCGCGCAGAAACGCCCGACTCACCTCAGCTCAGTTGTCCGCGACATCAGAAGCGGGGGATCAATTCTTCACATCTCAGAAAGAACGTGTAACATCCCCAATCCATCCCTTACGCAATAACACCATCACCTCCACTCCACGGCCCGCTACCGATTCCCCCAATCCATCACTCCTGACTCAGCGCCATGCATAACACAACCCACGCCAACACATACCCACCACCGGCACACTCAGCCCTTTTGCCGAAAAACCAGATCCGGATCCGAATACCAACTACTCATGTACGCGCAGTAGATCCAACCCGCGCCACCTCGCCCATCAGATCTCAGAAATCTTCCCATCGCGGGGGATCGGGACAGGGAACGTGCATCCACCACCCGATAATGGCATGGTGGTCGTGCGCGGCACGCGGCACGGAGCGTTAGCGCCGAGCGATTGTCCGCTTCTGGCGCGTAGTGGGGCGAGGACATGCTCGATGGGGGTGCGTGCAGCCAGCACGAGTTCTGGATGCGGATGGGAGGGTGAGAGGGGTTGGGATTGATTGATGCGCGCTGCAGGGGAGGGGGGGATTCCAGAGGAGAAATTCTTGGTTTTCTTTCGGTGAAGAGGCAGGGATGCAGGGTTGCTAGACGGAAAGGGAGGGAGGGGGGCCCTTTGATAGAGCTCCCGGGTGCATGGGGGGAGCTACGGATGTGCCACGGGCCTCTTTGGGGGGCTTGGTATGGATGGATTGGGGAGGGAGTTGAAGACGCGATGGCGAGGGGGGAAGAGAGACGTGCATGAGGGGTCGATAGTGGCCGATCCCGCGGCTTCGACATCTTCTCCCGCCGGGCCAGCTTCTAATGCTGCGTTTTTCCTGTTTCCTATTTCTTAGTCGGCATCCTGCCAGGCCGCGGATGCAGGAAGAGGTGTCGTAGCATGACATGGCTAGGAAAAATGCGATGAGTCTGTCCCGTTCGTGCCGTGGTCGCGCCTCCTGACAGATGCTCGCACGCACATAAGTACGGTGGGTTCGCTCTCTGTTTCTCCTGTCGCTTGGTTTTGGAAATGGGGAAGCTTGCATCTGTCTCTTAATCTGTCTCTATCAGCTTAACTTTTGCGGTTTTGCTCATTGCTTTTTTGTTATCCTATTGCTTCATACCTGAGACGACGGCTACGAGTCAGGATGGTTTACTCACTTGCGTATCGACGCCCGGCGTATGTGGAGCCTGAGATCTATGCGTCGAGGCAGTCGGGGAGTGAGAAGGAGGGTAAGGAGGAGTCTGTTCGGTCGGGAAGGTCTGGGAAGAATTCGGGAATTCCGGCGGCATTGGCTTTTGATAAGATTATCGATGGAGGGACTTGTGCTGTGAGTACCCGTTTCTCACCTCTCATATTCATTCTGGAAGCAAACTTCATCGGATACCAGCGTATCTGATTTGTTTCTTACCATATTTCATTTACTTCATCTGTCAAGGATTTCGTCGATGTACGACCATACTAATACCACACCCAGCCATGCACGCTCCGCGATTTCATGGACTACATGCTCTACGTCGAGTACTCAGCCGAGAACCTGAAATTCTTCCTCTGGCTACACGACTACACCGAGCGCTTCAACAACCTCACCGAGTCCTCCAAAATGCTCTCCCCACAATACATCTACGTCTCCCCCGAGCGCACCTCCCCAATCACCATGCCCCTCCCCGCCGTCCCCAAGCGCCAAAGCTTCGCCAACGAGGTCTTCAAAGGCACCGTCTTCGACAACGACCCCTTCCGCACCCCCCGCTCCTCAGACTCAGACCTCACCGACCGCCCCGCAACCTTCTCCCTCCCCTGGTCCAACGTCCGCATCCCCGGCAGAAAAACCCCCTCGCCCACAAAACCAAACCGCACCCTCGCCATCTCCGCCTTCGCTGAAACAGGCATGCGTCCACCTTGTATGTCTTCCCCCCTTTCCATTCATTCCCCATCAACAAACCTCCGACTAACACCACATAGTCTCCACACAACCCTTCCGCGCCGAAATCTCCCGCGTAATAAGCACCTACCTCCTCCCCTCCTCCCCCCACGAACTCAACCTCTCCTCGCGCGACCGCGCCGCCCTCCTCGCAGCTCTAGAACGCACCACCCACCCCTCGGCCTTCGTCCGCGCCCGCGCCGCCATCGACGACTCCCTCCGCAATCAATCCCATCCCAACTTCATCCGCTGGGCTATCGCTAACGGAAACCCCCCCCGCATCTCCTTCGCGTGGTGGGGCGGCATTGGGTTGCTATTCCTAGGCACCCTGGTGGCGCTGGTTCTCACACTGTCGCGCGCACCGAGGGGATACAGGATCCTTGCTGCTATTCCGTGGGTTATTGGTGCAGCGACGTTCGGTGCGGCAAGGGAGGGACTGTGTGTTTGTCTACATGCGATGCGAGCGCGGCAGGTGCGGCCGTGGGAGTTATTCGGGGATAGCGAGGCGGAAGTGGAGATGGGGAAGGCGGAGTTGGATGGGATGAGTATTACGACGAGTGGGCTGAGCGTTATGATGGGAGCTGGGGATGCTCCGTGGGTGGGACGGTATAAGAAGAGGGGGCTGCTGAGACGGGTGTTTGAGAGGCAGGTTAAGGTTGTCGAGCCGGCGGTGAGGGAGGTCCAGAATACGTTGTTTGTGCAGGCGTTGTTGGTGGCGGTGCTGGGGACGGCGGTGGCGACGGGGGTGTTTGTGGCGATGCCGAGTGGGAATTTCTTTTGAGTTGTTTTGTGATGGTGTTTGGTGTATATGGAGGGCGTGCTTGGTGTATAATGGGGGTGAGTGGGTTTGATATACTTTGGTGCTTTGCGTCTGTTTATACCTTTCTTCTTCTTTTTTAATAGGGATTTGCTTGGAGTACATACGATTGTGACGAGCTACGACAATGCGCCCTTACGGCTGCCACAAATATATGATATGTATGATAAGTCAAATGCCTATCTTCGGTGTGATCTAGGAGTGGTCTGGAAAGGTAAGTCTTGTCGTTTTGGTATTGATACCAGCAATTCAAGATAATAGTCTTCATCGCCTCAGCTCCATTTTTGAGTAGCCGGCTTATTTAGCTGCAGCCCTCAGCGACTGAAAGCCCTTATTTCCGCTATAGTTGCTGTAAACGCTAGCTGTCCCGTAAAGGCTCAAAGGTCAAATTCAGCCTTGATAGTTTCCGAGATAGCCTCCACGATCGAAGAACTCCGAGGCATCAATGTCACTTCAATATGGCGATGGAACTAGTCATTGAGTCAATACCATTTATATACACGCTCAGAATTATATTCTTCAAACAACACGCACATCAGAGCGGACCGAAAGAAATTCCATCCTCGTCTAACCCTGGCATATAAGCCGTGAAAGTAATAGAACATCTCTAGATGCCAGGACGTCTAAATCCACACTCATTTCACCCCCCAACATGCCCGGTTCAAGCTCTCCATGCCCCGCAGACACTTCTTGTCATTTTCCACATCGGGCCTTAATTTTCTTCGCCGGCCTTCTATATCCAGTGTGACATCCCACTCCTCCACCAACAGGCTTAACGCCTCACTTTATCTCCGAAATCCTAATTCCTCCATACCAGACTGAATACCATCTATCGACAGATCTAGGCACTGGCCACAACTGGCTTGGGGGTCTCTTCTTTCTTCGCCTTCTCAGCTGCCGCGGCGGCCTTACCCTCGGGGCTGTTCTGGTACATCAATATACGGGTAACCTGGATGGCACCAACACATCCAAGGAAGAAGTTGACTGTGGCGAGACTGGGAGACGGTTAGCACGGCACGGATATGGTAGGGGTGGGGAAGAACGTACAGAATGTTCTTGGGCTTGATTATCAAGCACCAACGTGTCCAGATTGCGCCAGTGCAAGTGAGGGCAGCATTCTGGGTAAGAGAGAGGGACTCTGCTGGGCGTGCGAAGTCGGAAACACCAGCAAGGACGAGGGCCCACTGGTTCGAGTTAGCTGTGTGCTCAAATGATACTGGCGTCGACAATAGATCGACGAATCGTAGATTCCAAGTGATGGGGAAAGTGTACCTTCATGACCGGAGCCCTATTCGCGAGTTAGCTTTCTTGTACGCCTATATATGAATTCAACCTATTGGGTCGCGTGGCTTACCAGAAATGCACCGTCTTAACTCCGATCGGGCTGTCCCACGCAGTCTTGAACCAGCTCGCCTTTGCGGCTCCCTGTGCCTCAGAGGAAGTGCCCTGGAAGCGTCGGCCGGCGCGGGCTGTGTTGCGGGCGAATGCCGATTGGAATTGGGCCCTCGAGGCATTGTTGAGGATCGGGCGGGCGGTGCGGAAGAGAGTTGCCATTGTGACGGAGTGTGGAAGCAAGGACGCTTCTATCAACTTGATCGTTATTCGGAGGAGGGAGGGGAAGGCGAGTATCAAGGCCGGTGCAGTTAAGCTTCAATGAGGCCGATGAGGTGGAGTAGATGATAATTCGGGGTGCGAGGCCGACGACTCACAAGAATGTTGAACGGCCTATTGCGGAGAGTTTGGGGAAATAATCCTTGTGCATCCGCCAATCAGTTGCCGATATTGCATAAATCGGGTGTTTGTGCATGGCGCGGAACAACGTTTAGGCGACGTCGGATCAACAGCTTCGTGAATCGGAATTGGAGGTAACAAGACCGCCAGCTCGAATCTTCAAGCATACAACTGATCACCATGTCGGGCAAATACGCATTCACCAAGGGCCTCAAGGAGGTGCGATTCCTGCTGTGCCAGACTGGCGAGACGAGCAATGCTACGAGGTACGATTCCCCCCGTCCCAGCTCTCCGTTGTTTTTCGGAACACCCATTGCGCCCCGGATGCAATTGAATGCGAGCTGCAGCGGCGCGCAGGCAGTTGAGGACATTTGCTGATTCTATGAAACCCACAGATCTTTCCTCGCACGCGCGTACCCCACGATGAAGAAGAACAACCCGTCCACGCCAATCATGATCCGCGAGGCCGCAGGAACACAACCACAGGTTTTCGCCCGCTACGGTCAGTACAACATCAGCCATAGAGAAAGGATATATAGAGCGCATTGCAAGAATAGATGAGAACAGTATACTGACAATAAGTTTGCAGACTTCGGCAAGGAGAAGAGCGAGCTATTGGCTGGGTTGTCGGATAAGGAAATTGAGGAGAAGGTTACTGGGCTTGTGAAGTCTGAGGCTTAACTTGTAGGCGGAGGATGAGACGGATGGCAATGGGGCAACTGTATATATGGGATAGAAGAGGGCCATGAATGAAGATTTGTACGAGCTGGATCCCCGAGAACCGATGCGTGTGCCAACGAACGAGACTATGTGCCGCGGGTGTGCCAGTTTGAGAAGTACTCCGAGATTCGAAAGAAATGAGGACTTTGTGCAACTGCATTGATGCCGGTTTTGAGAAGAACAAGGCAATATTCTACTTGAAAAGTACGATTGGCCGGTAGGAATAGAGGAAGGAGCTATTCATCTCTAAGGTGAAAGAACGTGACACACCAAAGTAAGGAGCAACCGACTTGCTTGCCAAAGGAAGGAGCGATCAACTTTAATTAACAAGGGAAGGAGCGACTGGCTAATTTACTAAAGGAATGAACGGCGGACTTAAGTTTCTAAAGGAAGGAACGACCGACTCCAGTCACCAAGGGAAGGGGCGTCTGACTTTCGTTCGAGAGGAAGGAATGGCCGACTTCAGCTATTAAGGGAAGGGACGACTGACTTTACTTACTTATGGAAGGAGCGACTGATTAGTTTAGGAAGGGAGGGAGCGACTAACTGATTTACCAAAGGAAGGAACGACCAACTTAGTAAGGGAAGGAACGACCGACATGCTTTCTAAAAGAAGGAACGGCTGACCTCACTTACTAAAGGAAGGAACGACCGGCTTGCTCTCTAGAAGATGGACTATACATAGTCACTGCCCGTCTTTAGTCTTTTACATGGCGTGAGTATACGCTAGACTGCGCTGGCTTAAACCTTTAAAGTAGGGACCAGCTACTAAATTAGCATGCTCAAGTAGTCACCATGAAAATGACATTTATGATAACTTTCGACCCTCAGCCCTCTACATTCACCTCTCTCCACCTCTAGAATCACCTAACAATCATACACAATCTACAGTACGTCTGCCCTCTAGACAGATATATTTCTAGCCTCTTCGAAACTATATCGACGTACATATTCTTTCTCCCACCTAACACTCACTCTTGCTTAGTCCGCACAAAGCTCGATGGCGGGTATCAACTCACTTTCATCTCCTGATACAAGGCAAGATACGACTGCTCCTAGTAATGGCAGTGATTCGAAAAACATGCCTCCAACGAATAGCAGCGATGCGGACAACATGCCTCTAAACGACGCCGGCGATTCCAAAAACAAGACCCCCCGCCGCACGACCCGAAAGCGCCATCGTCACGCAACCCGAAATGATCACGGCCACCACGAAGAAGAGATGAAAAAGACTGATCAAGAGTCTGATTATGAGTTTGCTGATGTATCGGATCCCGAGGAACAGTATGATCTCATAATGGACAAGATGATGAACATGGACGAGGAGGAATATCAGGCGTACAAGAAAAAGCACCCTTGGCCAAATGAGTTCCCATGCCTTTCTATTAGCTCAGACGAAGGAAAATATCCCGCTAACCGTAAAAAAATAGATATGTCATCTCCAGGAGCTATCGGGCCTGAGGTGGCATCTAAGTATTTAAGGGAAATGTACGACGAGGAGGACGAAGAAGATGAGGCCAAAGGGACCCAAAAGGACCATGATCACGCGACCCGAAAGGACCACAGCCACCACGAAGCAGAGACGGAAAATGCTGATGAGGAGTTTGATTACGAGTTTGCCGACGTTTCTGATCACCAGGAACAGTGTAACCTCATCATGAACAAGATACTGAACATGGACGACGAGGAGTACAAGGCGTATACGAAAAAGCACCCATGGCTAAGTGAGTTCCCATACCCTTCTATTAACTTGTATGATGGTCCATAGCCAGCTAACCGAGAGAAAATAGATATGCCGTCCCCAAAATCTACCGGGCCCGAGGTGGCATTTAAGTATTTAAGGGAAATGTACGACGAGGGGGACGAAGAAGATGAAGCCAAAGAGGCTGCAGCTGCCGGGAGCCAACCAACGAAGAAGCAGTAGACTGGAAGAAGGTAGGCTTTCAACCTGTCTTTCATTTGGGTTTCGGGCGCTAATCTTGTTCTGACAGCTACCTCAGACGGCTTTCGACATGTCTTTCAATGGAGTTTCGGGCGTGGAGTTTCGGGCGCCAATCTTGTTGTGACAGCTAGTTCAGACGGCTTTCAGCCTATCTTTCAACTGAGTTTCGGCGCAAATCTTGTTGTGGCAGCTAGCTCAGACAAATGAAAATAATTGTGCACTGTGTTACTTGTTCCCGTATATAGCCATGGTATTTTTCGTAAATTTTTAAAACGCCAGTCCTTCCAAGCCATCCATATACTCCTGTCCACAACCTGACTATTCTTCCTCGCTCTCGCTACTCTCCCCACCTCCCTTCGCCAACTCTCGTTCCAGCTCAGCCTCAAGGTCAACCTCTTCCTCCCTCTCCTCCTCACTCTCCTCTTCCTCCATTCCCCCTTGAGCCGGGCTCCCCAGGTCCAGCACCTCCACATCCCCATCCCCATCCGCATCTTCATCTTCATCCTCATTCATATCTATATTCACACGCTCAACCACTCTCTCTTCCCTTCCCCCCAACGGTGTCCCAAGCCCCAACCCAAACGTCCTCGTCGGCGGTCTTCCCCCGGGATACTCAATCGTCAACCCATCATCACTCTCGCTCTCACTCAAGCTCCTCTCCCTCCTCCCCCTCCCCGCAGTCTTCTGTCTCTTCACTTCCTCCTTCGGCGCCGCCACGCTCTTCCTCCTGCCCTTCGGCGCAGCCTTCACGGGACTCTCATCCTGCGCTGGTCCCCCTCCCTCGCCCTCCGCCCCGGATGACCGCACAAATGCCATCTCGAACACTGAGTCGACGGGCCGCAGTTCCCAGCCTGAACGGCTGGCGTCCCAGACGAGGACGTAGCGTGCGGCTTTCTTGGGAGCCCCGGAGCTACGTGGGCCGTGGTAAAAGGATGTGGATGTTGCCGTCGACATGGTCAAGTTGTATTTGTGCTGGTCGGAGGTGGAGGGTTTGAGGAGGGCGGAGGTCGCGGGCGCGGAGAGGGGTGGGGAGTCTGTAGATGTTAACTGGGGACGGCAATGGACCGGGGGGGAGGGGGACTGTACATTTTATGGCCGTTATGAGGTCTTTGTTGCTTAGGCCTTGGTTAAGGAGGGCAGGGCTGAGGAAAATGGGGTAGCTCCCCGAGGTAGGGGGCCCGGAGGGTGCAGCCATTGTGTCGTTGTGTTTAGCGTCAAGGTTATCGTTGGAGGCTCTGGGGCGGGGAGGGATGAGCTGTCATTTGTTCGTAATTGGTGGCTGTTCAAATGCACAGGGCCAGGCGATGGGGGTGCAAAAGATTCGTATATGCGGAAGCCAAAGGCCAGTTCTAGATATGCCCTTTGTGGTAGTTAAGAACGTAGCAGGTTGTCGTGGATGTTGAGTGAGGCTGGTTCTGGCTCACTATGTAAGCCGCCGGGTGTCACCCCGATCGGCGCTTGCCGAAGATGCGCCGTCGGCGCTAGCGTCCCCATCGAACCACTCGTGTGGCCCTGGGAGCAACTGATTTTACTGTTTAAATTCTACTTAAAATCTAAACAGTAAATTCCTATAAATGCTAATAAGAAAATGGGTTACTGGCTTTACAACCTACAGAGCCAGTGATTCATTTTAATAGTATCGTTGTTAGGAACGGTTGGAATTATTGTGGTTGATAGTGACTGGAAGCAGGACGGTCCTTGTACGGTACTGAGAATCCTCTTTATTTTTATCACTTCTGGAACATTTCTAGTCTATTAAGGTAACTACTACGAGACCCTATATAACTCTTATTATATGGGATGATTTGTCCTAAACGACCTGGGTAAATCGAAACTGTAAAAGGTAAATAGCGGCGAAATGGAACATCCTAACCTCTAAATCCAAACAACGACCTGCATTATTACCATAGCAGCCCCCCAACCTTATCAAAAGCAGCAAAAAACAATGCTCAGAAAGCCACGGATCAGCTCGCCCAAAGTCAAGCCGTGGTAGACTGTCCATCTACTCCCGCGTCAACAACACCTCCGTTAGGATGAGCCTCAGTTACGCCTCTAATACGGGGTCCGTAACCACCGCGGCCCCATCGGCCTCCATTGCCTCCCCTCCCCCGAAGGGAAGGGCCTCTCGGAGGCTCATTGCCGCGGGGGTTCCAGTCGCCGCGGGTGTTATAAGTAATGTAGCCACCCCCATATGGACCGCCACCGCCATACCCGCCGCCACCACCGTACACTGCACCGCCGCCATACGGTCCACCACCATATGCTGCTCCACCACCACCGTAGGGTCCACCACCACCATACCCACCGCCGCGCCCTCTATGCTGGCCCATCGGAGATCCTCTCCCAACACCCCGCCCACCTCGATAACCTTGTCCCTCTACTCCATCCGCTCGTCTCGCCCCCTTCTGCTTCCGCTCAACCGTGAACTCAATCGGTTTCAGCGGCGTCCTCACCCACTCTAGCCCCTGAATCCCCAAACACACCTGCCTCTCTTTCGCCATCGTCCAAGCCTGAAAGCACTCGCCTGGACTAAGCTCCAGCCCACCATTATCCTCTCCCACCCCACCCAACTCCACGATCCAAGCGCGACAGTACTCCCCCTTCGGGTCATAATCCCACGACTGCTTAATAGGATTAAAGCTGCGGCCATCGCCACGCGGATCGTTGCCCACACCAGCCACGTACTGCCAGTTCCCCCAGCAACTGCTGACGTCGTAGTCCTCGAGCGCGTATTCGTACCACTCCGCGCCCAGGCGCCAATCGAGCTCGAGATGCTTCGCGAGGAAGTTGGCGACGTTCTGCCGCGCGCGGCTAGATGTGTATCCCGTAAGCGCTAGCTCGCGCTGGCTCGCATCGATGAGTCCTGTACCGGTTGTTCCGTTGAGGAAGCGCGCGAGCGCTGCTAAGCTGGCGGGATCAGTCGAGGGTGTGGTCCATGGTTGGGAGAAGTCGCGGCGGAAGCCGCCGATGGAGAAGAGGAGTCCACCGTACTTTCGCGTGCAGAGGCGCATGTAGTCGCGCCAGAGGAGTTCGTACCGGATAGCTGACGTGCCGTCCGTCTCGCCCTTGCCGAAGCCGGGGGTGGAGGCGCAGGAGGGGAGATTGGAGTCGCCAGATTCGAATGAGACGAGAGAGGCGTGTATTTGACGTGCTGTGATGCAGCCTTGAGAGAGGTATGAAGAGAGACGCACGCTGTAGTCTGCGCCCATAAGGTCGTTTCGCGTGTCTTTGTAGGTGGTGACGGCGCCGGATTCGAGGAGGTGGAGGAGTCGGGATTGGGCGGCCTGGGATCCGCCGTGGAGGGTGGGGGATGGTGGGATGGAGCTTGGGCGGAGTGGGAATGTGGGGATAGGCGGTTGGGATACGGGTGAGAGGAGAGATGATTCAAGATCTTCGTAAGAGTTTGGTATAACGAATGGTGGAGATTGAGGCGGAATTATTGACATAGGAGGTAACGGTGGTAGTGTCCCTTTGCCGGGCGTGGGTAGGACAGCTCGAGGCGCATTGAGGAGTGGCTCAACAAGCTTTCGGTATGTGGTAAAAATATCTGGAAGCTCACTGATGTCTTTGAACGGGACATCATCGCTGTTTGGGTTAGAATTCTTCATATGAGCATCACAAATATGGCATGCAGTTTGGCAAAGCACACGGTATGAGGGGGAACATACTCATCTACAAAGTACTTCTCATCCTTCCACAGCTTGAAGTCGACACCTGCCGCGTCACAAATTGTCTTGCAATCTTTCTCGTCAAGTTTCTCCTCGACGCCTTCTTCGGCAGTCATCCACACAGCAGCGATATTCACCCCTTTCCCATTAAATTTGAAGCCGGCTAAAAGATCTTTCAGAACATCGCTTAACATGCCAACTCTTACCTCTAGTCCGCTGCCCACATTTCCGAGGGTTTCCTTTAACTCCCAAACACTCTCCGCGATGAATTTAGCCCGGTGCGGCCCGCATCTCCAAAATTTGCCAATGCTGGATCGTGCCTCGGGATATGGACTCTTCTCCTCAGAGTATTTGGGGATGAAACCAGAGACTTCTATCTGCTGCGCTGGGAAAGCATAGACGGGGAGGAGGTGTGTGTATGCTTTAGCGGCATCAGTTGCCGCAGCATGGAAGATTGGGTTATCTTCCAGGCGGAGGTCCCTCCGTAAGAGATAGATGAGAATATTTGGTGTCGTCATCGTTCTTTGTGTCTCTCACACGTCTAACAATAAAACCGGAGGTCGAAGAAGATTGAATCTGTCAGGAACTCGCGGAATCATGGCAGTAGCGATGTCAACTTAGAGCTGCCATTAGCCCCAACTAAGGGCACAAGCACCGACAAGCCATGAGCTTGTTATATACCATCTAGCCATGCCGATGACATAAGTTTGAGCAAGCTCCTTAGCCCCGAAGGAAGGGCCCGGAGAATGGCGTCGGTCACACAGGTGCCACCAGTCCCAAGGGGCCCGCGTTGAGGCAGCCTCCCGAGGTCCCCGCGGAATGCAAAAGCGGGCTAGATGGGGTCCAGCTGCACCGCGCTCGGCCTATGAGCGCTGTACGCCATTCCCGGCGCTCAGGGAACGTCGCACCGGCGCTGCCCAAACGTGGACTCCACGAGCTTCAGCCGCAGTTGGAGTGGCACGAAGAATGGAGGTGGTGAGGGGGATCTCCTCCTCAGCGCCTCTATCACGAACTATCACCACGGATGCATCCCTTTCAATTTAGGAGCTGAGGGCGTGGGGGAAACTTGGTAATGGAGTAAGATGGAAGCGAGCACGGAGGGACGGAGAGGAGATCGGGAGTTGTGAAACAAGTGAGACGGGATGTGCAAGCGCAAGGCAGTGGTGGAGAGGAGAGGCAAAGAGCGGATTTCTGCATCGTGATGCCCAGTTCCTGGTCCATCCAACAGAGAATAGCCCCTGTAGTTTGAACATTATCACCCCGAGGCGTCCAATGATGGGATTATGTGTGGCCCATCGAGTTCATCGAGGCAGCTTAGCGCGTTTATGGGCATCTGCCCACTCATTAGTTCGTCGATGGCGTTGAGGCTGAGCGCGCGTTCACTTTCGGGAACGAGGACCTGGGTCCATGGGATCCCCCCAGCTAGACTAGATAGAGCCTCCCGGCGCTTTTCCATTGCCGTCGCGGGGGGCGTGATGGCCCTACAAATGCACACTTACCTCAGGCTGTATGTATGTAAGGATGTATGTCAGAATGTATGTCTCAGTTGGCGTGTCCGGATGTACTGTGCTGTACTGTACAGTGTCATTCTTGGAGGTTTGTGATTCCACGAACATCTGTCAACCACGAGATTCTTCACCGCCGCTGAGACATTGAGGGGTATCTGCATCAATGCTGTATTAGCCGGTAGTGTTCTGTACGTCCAATGTATTCGCGATGTGGTACAGCGAAGAGGTTGTACAATGAGGTTTCACATCCGCCTTGTGTGATTCTGTGAAACTGGATCCATATCTTTAGTACATATGGATCCAGAAGTACTCTCGGATACTCGTACGATATGCGCCAACACACGCGGCCCACAACGCCCATCAAACTGTACGGTAGCGTCAAAATTCGAGCCCCTCTCGCGCCTCTCCTCCTAACTTAGTTGGAGGGAAATTCCCACATTCCAGCGCGACAGGGACCGGAGGCTGCAGTAATAGTGGTCGCCTATCTTTCCTGCCATTGGCCTTCCCGCGCGCCTCGCCGACACTACTCGTAGCAAACTCCACCGTTCCACGAAGGGGGCAAGGGGGAAAATGTGATTGAGGTCAAAACGGGGCACGTGAAGAATGAATTATATGAAAGGAGCCAAGATGTTATTGTTTTCGAGGCACCCAAACCCCGGAACGCTCGCACAAACAGGATCGGCGCTGGGATAAGCGGAATGAGAAGGGGCTAGCCAACCCCAGGATCGCGAGAAGACAGGGACACGGATCCTCAGCTTTGCGCCACTTTGTCACGTTCTTGCCCGTCTTGTCCATTGCCGTCGGAGGTGATTGCGGCCATGCTTGATTGGGGAAGGTTTGGCGAGGAGTGTTCAGGGTGTTCAGGGTGTTCAGGGTGTAAAGAGCAGATTTGGTTATACACCAACAAAATATATTCTCGTTCTTCCGCAGCTGAGGCCTTTTTTTGGAAGGGTGGCATTCTGGCCATCATTGATCTAAGACACGGAGCAACCGAACACAAACACACCATCCCCCGCGTAGCCACTGACCGCACCCGAAATACGGGACGACAGGCGCCAGACGCCCGGAGCACAAGACTTGTTTGTGATGGGTCCGAAACAGAAACCTGCCTGGTGCAACGATACCTGAGGCTCAAGAGTCCTCTCTAAAATTTATCTCCCAGTCCAGTCAGCTTCACTTTCTTCGGCACCACATACAGCGCCCGGCCCTCCGTATACACCGATCCTGCCAAATCCTCCACCCTCCCCTTTACCCACGCCTTCCTCTTGCCCTTCCCATTGTCTGCTCCTTCCTCCATCCACGACCTCACCACCCACCACCCTGCACTCTTAACAGGCCTTTTATATCCCAGCTCAAGCCTCGCCGTAACCCCCACGCCTCCGTCCAACCCCCTCATCCCTGTCCGCGCCAGGCACTCATCCAGCAGCGTAGCCAACAAGCCTCCATGCACCACCCCCGGCCAGCCCGACAGCCCTCGTCCCAGCCACGCGAGCACAACATACTCCCCCGTCGTCTTGTTGTAGAACACCCGCTGGTACCCAATCCCCCCGTATCCCGCGAGAGGTCCGCTTGTCAACCTGTTCACGAGGCCATCCCCCCCAGGCGTCGTATATGCATCCCACGACTCCCATTCCTCCCCGGCCATCGACTTAGCGAGCGGCAGCGCCTCGGCGTCCACACGGAGGGCCGAGGTGAGCTTCTGGCCCTCGGGGGACTCGGGACTGGGGAATGGAGGGGGCGCCAGTATCGCGGAGCTAAACTTTCCTATTGTGAGGCCCAGAAAGAGGAAGCCGGAGGCCAGGATGAAGGGGCGAATTGATTTTCGTTGGTTGCGAGGAGGAGGAGGCGGTGAGTGTTCGGAATGCGGTGGTGGTGGTGTGGAGGTATTTAATTGGGAGCGCAGGTCGTGGTGACGAGGGGTTGGCGCATCGGGGGTTTGTGAGGGTGGTGGAGTTGAGTATTGCCTGTATTGGGAGAGCGGCAATCGGATTGTTCGATGTATTGGTGGGGACGATGAGTAGATGAGATGTCGTGCATACTGTCCATGTCCAGTCGGTTTGCCTTGGAGCTGGAGGCGCAGGGGGGCGAGCCCTTTTGCGAAGTTCTTCGTTGCCATTGTGTGTCCCACGTAGTCGGTCCAATATCTCCAGATTAAGAAGTGGTCAGTATGTGTAATTGGGACGTCGGCTATGCCTGTCTCATCCAGGTCACTCTCACTCGCTGCTGTGTTGTTGTCGCGACGTGTTGAGTTTGAGCTCGGTTGTTTGGCGGAAGGTTTCAATCTCTATATTCCTTATCCGCTGCCGAGATAAGCAGCCTCGTTTGCGACGACGCGACGAGGCTGAAGAACACAAAGGCAAGCTCCTGGTCTATCTACAACAACGCGCATCTTCACCTTCGTCATTCCTACAATCCATGCTTCAGGTGTGCCACGAAGGAACACCCGCAGTGACGTGGACATTTTCTCGTGAACATGAATCCTTTGATCTTTGCACTTGTTCTTTGCGTTATTCGGTTTTCCTATGGCTGGTCACTTTGGGGGGGAGTCATTGTCCTTGAACAATCCATTTCAGTTCTTGTTCTCCGAGGGTATTTTTAGCAAGAATGCAAAATATTCTTTGATTCTTTGCCTGGTTCTTAACTTCCCTTGTTTTGCTTTATCCAGGTAACATAGATCTATTATCCTGGGCCTTTATAGGGCTTGCTTCGGTGATGTTTCCTTCTTTCCTTATATCAACGAACAATAATAATGCTGTCTAGGTTTCAGAAGTTATAATTCTTCAAAGAAGCTTTGTCTTCCTTCACTGTCCCGAGTCTCAGATAATAACCTTTGTGCCATTCTTGCATAAATACTCCTGCTGTCAAGGTGACCGTTATCATCTCGGCAGCACCATTCGCATTTCAAAACATTTCTCACCAATACCATACGACACTGTTTGTTAGCTTTTACTGCCGTGCAGTATACACTTTCATCTCCTAATTCTCTTGCAGTCTATTTCGGCATTCGCCACTCTATTCCACGTCCTGCTCTATCAACCGCTGATCATGGCCGAACCGGGGCCTGCAGCCGAACCATGGCCAGTTAACGAACCGCAGCCAGTGATAATCCCGATGCTGGAGGGGTACAGTGATGGCACCGTCGGTGGCCTGGCAGAGCATCTGTTGGAGGAAATATATCGAGACTACCATTCTAGGCGTTTTACATTCGCTGTTGCTCCAGAACGAAGGTTAGTTCCCATGGTCAGCTGGTACAAGGACATGCGTTTGCGCATTAGCAGCCTCTTCTCTGAACTCCCCGGTATTCAAAGGGACAAAATAATATTTGTGGCCATTCTTTCGATGTCGCCGGCCTTCATCGAAGCTGTCACGTACGGTGTTGACGAGCTCTGGACATTACTCGTTGGGCACTTGACAGCAAACAAATCAAGCATCGAGTTTTTCGCGCGGTCCCGGGGTGTGCCCTGGCTTCGAGTCGTCAGAGAGTTGATCCCTCTATTATTCCGCTGGAATCCAGAGGTTGTTATGAGCACCTTCATTGATCATATTGTGGGATTTTACCCAAGTCCCAACTCTATCAGCGATGAAGTCTTGCACCGGGATCTTAACGCCCATGGCCCAGACACGTACTATCTATCGATGACAGGCGCGATAGTTCCCATCCTAGCCCCAAGCTACAACGATGCCCAGCCCTCGGACCTCCAAGTTATAGACATCGAAGAGTGCACCTATGACCCCGCTCTCTTCCTCCAATACGACCGTACGCTCGACTGGCCATGGCAGACCTGGCCACGCCACCCCCAAATCTGCGAAGCCCCGGACATAGACGGCGTATATCACGAGCCTCTCCGCTGCGATAAATGCAACAACCTCCTCTCCGGGGAAGAAGAGTGGCATAACCCATTTACTGGCTGCCAATGCCACGACATTATGCAGGCGTGTAAAGACGCGTTGATCCAGATAGTTGAGTATCCCCCGTTCCCCAACCAGCCGAATGTCGTGAACCGCGGGGTGCGGGCCCTGCAGTCATTTGCTCCTAAAATCCTGCTAGGTGAGTACACGGGGGTCTTGCTGCCTAATGTTTCTTACGATCCGCATTCCGAGACTTGCGACAATACCTACCTATTTGGGTTATATGACAAAACACACGGGCATCATGTCGCCGCTATCTCGGCGCGGCTGTGTGGGAACTGGACGAGGTTTATCAATCATACTGACGATGAAGACAAGCAGAACGTTGACTTCGTTACTGTACAGATACAGAACAAATTGAGGGTGATGGTTGTGACAAGCAAGGAGATCAACCGTGGGGAGGAGATATTGGGACATTATGGTGACGGTTACTTCGAGAGCAGGCAATTCTGAAGACAAATAGACGTAGACATAGATATAGACATAGATATAGAAGAAATAGCATTCATTCCTTTGATTCCGGGCCCAGAAAAGCAAGATAAGTGCTGACATCATTCTCAGCTCCAAACCGTCCCATTGTAGAATTTTGGGTCGCTCGAGTAGTGGCGAGGCTTATGTTGGATCCATGTGTGTGAATAAACGATTGGCGACGCGTCGAGGGCGCGTAAACCCGAGGTTGTGGCTCATGCAACCTCATTTTTCGGGAGCGCTTAAACAACCACCGTCCGTCCACAACCCAGGCTTCCCCCATTTATTCGTCCGCCTTTTATGCGCCCGGCTCGGTGGTGAAACGGTATGCACGGCAGATGTTGGAATAGACGAGTCATAGCGGCCATCATGTAGGCTTTGACGCCGAAAAGACTGCCAGGACGGGAAGGCTGAGGGTTTGTGGGTAGTCTGCCTGCATCTGGCGTTGTTGGAAGTCCAACATGCATAGGTGCCTTCACGATGATCGGTGTATATGAATCTGTGGGTATGTAAGTCGAGGGACGGAATTGTCTTCCTTTCTTAAGTCATGACAGTTACTACTCCCATATTTCTATTCCCCTGCGAGTTTGTGTGACGAGGCTCCTGAAGCCACTCTCACCTTTCTATTCCGTTACAATTTGGTGTTGAGGCTGGGATGCAGCATCGAGCCATTCCCATTGTTAGCTGTCAATGCGTTGGCTCCTCGGATACGATTGCTCTTCATTCTCTACAGTAGGGATTTTCTGTTGCGTGGACGACAAAGACGCCGCATCCACAACTGGCTTCTGTTGCAGATACGGAGAGAAGACGTCTATCACAAAGTCTATCCCGAAAATTACCGTTACGACTGCGGAGCAACCAAGGACGAGACTTCGCCCGCGCATGATAGCCGTCCGACAATCTGCTCAAAATCACCAGCAGTCTTCGATCACGCCTCCGCAAACTACATCGACTCTCACCGTGCCGGTGGCAACTGGTGGAAAACGCATACAGCCTGAAATGGCACAATCACAGTTCATGCCGAGTCCTCCTGTTCCCACGGCAACTCTCCGGATGAATTCAACAGCTACTAGCCCAGGTGTGACGACAACCCGGCTGGATTCCACCTCCCAACAACCTTGGGGTCGTCAACCACAGTCATCCTACGAGCAGCCATATGAGCCCACAACACAACGAGAACTATCGAGTCGCGAACAGCTGCCGTCTTATGGTATGTCTCCAACTCAAAGACAACCATCAACTCGCCAGGAGCAGCTCCCTTACGATAATCCACCAACTCGCCAACAGCAGCCGCCCTACGATAATCCCTCAAGTGCGAGACAACCATCGCCTCGTCAACAGCCGCCGTCGTCCCAAGGGTTGCTAGTAACCGAACGACAACCCACCGACCCGGAACAGATAGCGGCCCTGAATCTGAAACTCGAAACTTATCGCCAGATCATAGTCGACCTGATGAAGCCGGCTGTCAGACAACAAGAGCCCACAGTCAGTGCTGAACAGATAAGAACAAGTCTCCGAAAAGCAGTGTCTAATCCACAACCTCGAACCGCAGCCATACCATATCCCGACACTCCACCATATTCCCCGCCACCTAAACCAAATGCTCCGAACCAGTCACAACTAAATTCCGAACGTTATGAACTGCCTGCGACCAGCCTGCAACAATCCAGGCCCATCCCACGCATTATCACAACTCCACCTCGCGTGGATACGAATCCGTACAGGAATAAGAGGTCTGGACTTAGTTCAGCAACAGGCAATCACTACAGGACAATTTCCCAACCTCAAATGGAGCGTCCCAAGTGGCCTTCGACACCGGAGTTGTCCCAACCTCAAATGGAGCGTCCCCAGTGGCCTTCTACACCCGAGCTATCTGAGGCGCCTTCTCGGACGCTCAGCGCGAAGGAGGTGCCCAAGCCAGAGTCTCCCAGGCAGGCTTGCGATTCTAATCATGTCCCCGTGCCAGCCGGATGCTGCATCCTAGACCGCAGAGCCATCGACCGTGGACTCGGGTTGATGGCGCGGTATTTGTCCGACAACAACGCTGACCTGACCGTCATCGCCGTCGGCGGAGTGGTCTCCGCGTTCTTCCTCGGCGCCTGGACCACGACCACCGACGTCGACGTGATAGGAAGTACGCTCACCACCGCCCAGCGCAGGTTGCTCGCCAGCGCTGCATCCTTCGCTAAATCGCGCGACCCTGTCCCACTTGGCGAGGGGTGGTTCGGCGGCCAGAGCGCGAAGGATATGCACCCCGAGGTGGCGCGCCACATCTACGAACTCTCCAAGCAGCAGAACGACATTGTGTATTGCAGCGAGGGACTGACGGTCTTGGCGCCGCGGTGGAGTTATGCGTTTATGGTGTGCGTGGACCGACTGTCTTGTGGCGTCGGGAGGCCCTATGATATGGGCAATGCGGTGTTGTATATGCATCAGTACATCAAGACCGGGAAGCAGAAGATCATTCCGATCTTGGGGATTATGAAGTGGGGAGAGGGGTATGGTTTGTATGTTACGTTGAAGGTACTGCGCGATGTCAAGGCGCAGTATCTGAAGCATTATGAGAGGGAAGCAATTTCGGAATGATTTAAATATCTGTCTTATATTTTTGATTTGCTGCATTTTAGCTGGTTTCATAGCGTAAGCGGACCTGGGATGATGGAGTATGCATTGGGATTTAGATGGGGTCAGGCCCTTTCTTAGTCTCCTAAATGATACCCCATTATATTTTTGAAGTATTTTGAATCTTCATTTGTTTGTGATAATGTTGAGAGGTAAACGGAAATATGACTCTTAATAAATTAATATAACCGAAAAAATAACCACGGAAGGAACGACTCAATACGATCCACTAACCACACCAATAGTTCCTTCCCCCAAATAAATATTTTTTAGCCTTTTAATTTTTTCCCCAGACCACTCTCATCCTTAAAACCCTACGAAATCCAAGAAACGTGTTACTTCTTCCCGAAAACCTGTTTGCTACATAATGCAAATTTCGCCAGTCCCCCTCAACAACCACCAGCCCTGCTGGCACAATTGGTTAGCGCGTGGGCCTTTTATGCAGATGATTCATCGTCAGCTAAAAGACAAGCCCAAGGTTCAGGGTTCGAGACCCTGGTGGGGCGTGCATTTCAGTGGTTAATTTTTTTCCCTTTTTTGTCGCTTAAGGTCGCGTAATGTAAAGACTGATCTTGATCTGTATTTATGATTAACGACGGAGACTTTGGGATTTTTTTTTGTCACAGTTTTGAGATCGTTTGTGGTTGGGGCTTTGGTGGGGTCAGCGAGGCGAGGCGGGTATGAGCGGGCATGTGTTCATCGCCATCACTCTCCTTTCATACGCTGTTGGTGGACAATAACTCTCTATGTGGGAATATTACACTGGCACGATGGTGATATACTAGCTGAATGGATTTGTGGTATATAGTTCGATATTTATAGTAAATGGCATACCTACCAGCTACGATCTACGCATTTCAATGAACTTTTTCATCCAAAGCAAAGCTCCCTTCTAAAATCTAACACACTCCCACCCTCAATTTACACAAACTTGCTGTCCTTGACGGTGTACAAGTCGACATACTCATCAATAGCCATGCCCTCCAGCTTCGCGCGGTCGTTTCCGAGATCGACAAGCTCCTTAACCCTCGCGGCATCGAAATGCGGGCCAAGATGCCTCTTGTACTTCTCGAGGATGACCGGCTTGGCCTCCTCTCTCCTGATCCTGTGTCCGAGCGGCGCCTCAACAACGATCTCCTCAAAGACCGTGCCGTCGTTAAGAGTGACGGTAAGCGCGTTGGGGATGGTGCGCAGCTTCTCGTCATGGTAGTCGCGGGTGAACTGCTCGTCCTCCACGCACTTGATCTTCTGGCGGAGGCTCTCGACGAGCGGCGAGGTGGCGGCCTCTCCACCGTCAGTGTAGTCGGTGGCCTCGAGACGTCCGTAGACAAGCATGACCGAGGCCATGTACTGGATGCAGTGGTCACGGTCGGCAAAGTTGTCCATGGGCTTGAACTGTTTGTCGATGATGCGGATGCATGCCTCGTGGGTGCGGCAGGTGATCTCCTTGATGTCGGCGGCGGACTTGCCCATAGCCTCGAGCTTGTGGTAGACAGCCTTGGCGGCCTCGATCGCGGTCTGCGAGTGGAACTCGGCTATCATCGGGTTAGTCGCTGAAAACGTGGAGCGGTGGAAAATCTAGACTTACCAGGGTAGGAGACCTTGAACAGGACGTTCTCCATAACGTAGCTGCCGTATGGGCGCTGGAACTCGAACTTCTTGCCCTTGAAGAGGACATCGTAGAATCCCCACACTGGTGCGGAGAGGACGGTTGGGACACCGGGCTCGCCCTTGGCGACCTTGAGGACAAGGTTGACGGCACGCTGGCAAGCGTCACCGGCAGCCCACGACTTGCGGGACATGGTGTTGGGGGAGTGTCTGTAGGTGCGGAGGGACTGGCCGTCAACCCAGGCTTGGGAGACAGCATCGGCGGTCTGCTTCTCGGACAGGCCGAGGAGCTTGGAGATGACGGCGGCGGAGGCGACCTTGACGAGGACAACGTGGTCAAGACCGACCTTGTTGTAGGAGTTGAGGAGAGCCAGGCAGCCCTGGATCTCGTGGGCCTTGATCATGGCCTCGAGAACCTCCTTGACGGTGATGATCTTGCCGTTGCCAAGGTTTCCACCGGCACGGTTGGTACGGGAAATCCAGTCGGCGACAGCGAGAATGGCACCCAGGTTGTCAGATGGGTGACCCCACTCAGCGGCCAACCAGCAGTCGTTGTAATCTAACCATCTGATCATGGCACCGATATTGAACGCAGCGTTGACGGGGTCAAGCTGGAAGTTTGTACCGGGAACCTTGGGGCCGTTGGGGACAACGGTGCCCTCAACGATTGGGCCAAGGAGCTTGGTGCACTCCTTGAACCTGAGACCCTCAAGACCACATCCTAGAGTGTCGAGGAAGACGAATCGTGCGGTGTCGAACTGAGGTTTGTGTTAGCTGGGAGAAGCCTTCGGGGGATTGCCGAGGTGAGGTGGGGTAACATACAGCGAGATCCGAGTCAATCGGGGTGTTGTGAACGAAAGACGCAATGTCCTTGATCTCTGGGTCATACTCTCTTGCGACCGGCGCCGGGGGAGCTCCAGATTGAAGTTTAGACATCGTGGAGAAGCTGCTGGTTCTGAGGACGGCGGAGGTGCGAATGGCGGGGTTGGTGAAGTTGATGCGGTTGAGAGCCTGAGCACGGACGGCTCTAGTCGGTAAGCGGATGGACTGGACAGATGCAGCTCGCAGAGTTCTGTTGATCGCCGACATTGTCCTGCTGCCAAACAAGACAGATATCTCCGAAATAGGCAATTGAGAGGCTACGGTGTCGGTTTATGGCTGAGCCGTCGCAAATTGGGGAGAATATGGTGATGTAAGAGAGAGCGGCCGCCGAAAGGAATTTATGAGACGATTCTGGCCGCTACAGGGTTGGCTTGGGGCATTGGGGTGGTTTTGTGGCTATTGCCGGCGTTGGTGGTGTCCGTGCCAACACCCGAGGCTAATCGGCCAATTGGGCCAACAACCGATCATGTGCGAGGTCCGGCAGCTATAATACTGACATCGACAGCTCCGTGGCAACTCCGGCGATGTTTATTGTATGAAACTATAATGAGGGGTTGGCAGTTTTGAGTTTATAGTTATGTGCTATGGCTTTATTAGGACTTGGCATATGGGATTTGGCATGTGCGGGGCTTTTCTGTATGTATTTATTTAATTGGCGGCAGAGAATGCCTCGATTCCATGGAATTATGAGATAAATAAATCCCAATCCCACGTTAGATGATAGAATTTACAGCTAAACACTTCAACTATACGCTTAGCTTAAAAGACACATCCTAAGAATGATCTTTACAGACACACAATGGCATGAGGAAAATACTGTACACTGTGAAGCTCCCTTCGGCCCGGTCTCGTTTTGGCGATCCTCGTTGTCGGCGTCCATGATACTTTTACATTCACTCAAGCCTCATCAACCCGAGGTAGATGCGGGCCGATATAATTAACACTAAACTAGTCGATGGCGTTTTATTTATTTTCTCTATTCGGAAAGAACGACTCACTCTACTATGGGAAGGAACGACCCATGATGATGACGTAGCTCTGTATTACGACGTATATTGATAACAACGATTCTGGGGTTATGAGTAGCTTTTAAATAACTTCCCAGCACGATCAGATATAACTCGACCATCATACTTATGCAGGGAGATATCTACAAGTCATATGGAACTAAGCCGTATGGCTGGAGTGCAGCCACCAACCCGCATGGCTGGCGTTCTAATTTATCACTTCCATCAGACCGCAACGACTTAGAACATCTCAAATACCCCTGTCCGATTAAACATAACTCAGCGATCATAACTGCATGGGATCATATCAATTGCTTATCTCCAAAAGCCATCATCCAAACCCATGCGACAGAAGAGCCTTGCATTTACCCCGTACCCCTCTACCCCATATCGCCATCGGCTGCCTACAACCACAGATCCTTAAACATAGCACCAATTGCCTCGAAATTTCTTCCCAATTTACGCGCCCCCACCCCCAATACCCTATCTTTAAACACCAACACACCTTACCTCCACTACCCCACCCCCCAGTCACGCCTTAGCAAACTTCAAAATCCGAAACCCTTTCCGATCAATCACATCTAGCGCGGACGCACACCACCAAATCTCCCTCTCCCTCCCCGGGAACTCTCTCAGCGTCGCTATCACCACCTGCAACGGGAACGCGATGCTCGATGCCCCCAGCAGCCGGTTGGCAGGCTGCACGCAGTACTCGAACGACTGGCAGATATTACGCACCGCCGTCATGACATCACGGTCCTGCAGCGGCGGGAGGTCCGCAATATTGAAGCCGCGCGGACATACATGCACAGGGGTAGTGCATGCGCACTCATCCTCATCAGGCGTGAGCGGCTCCATAAGCGCCACCGCGTGGTAGAGGTGGAACAGCCCGCCCCACAATATAATGCACATAGCCCAGTACAGCTCACAAATCCTCGCTACGCGGAAACTGACAAAGTGAAACGCAACCGGGAACAGCTTCCCCGTCTCAGCGTCGTCAGCGGGGTTATCGAGCGTGGACAGCTCGGGCCAGAACAGCGGACCGTCGACGCTGGCTTCGAGCTCGGCGTAGATGGCGCGCATGGCTGCGTCGGCGCGCCAGCAGGAGTCGATGACGGCGAGGCAGGCGAGGAGGGAGGAGGGGGTTTTGAGATCGCCGATGGATTGCGCGGCTTCGAGGATGGTGGGGCCGAGCATGAATACGTCCATGAATCTGTCTGTTAGCGACTTGGTCCTGCCCTTCCATGGTGCTTCTAGCCACTCTGGGTCGCTCATGAAGGTTGCGCGGTTCCGAGGGATGGCTTGCATTAGCTGTGGACAGGGTTAGCTCGGGCTTCGTGAAGGGAGGAGGAAATGTGAGGAAGTACGTACTGAGCTGTACCGACACGACAGGAAGAGCATGTGTCCCACATCCCCCTTATGCGCCTCTGGTCCCCTCGCCTCAATCAATCGCATACACCCATCCGAATGCGTCACCAACCCCTTATCACTCTCCGCCGGGCACTCCACCACCTCATACAACGCAAGCGCCACACACGCCGCCAGTGTCTCATCCTTATACACCCTCTCATCTTTTAACGCCCTCCCCAGTTCCCGCAGACTAACACAGTACAACCGTCGACTCTCATGCACCAGCTCCATACAGTCATGCGTCCGTCCCAACTGTGAAGTACTCAGCGCCATCAACGCCGCCTCGAGGGCTGGCGCAGAACCAACCATCCCCGGCACGCATAATAGCCACGACGAGTCCTCAGTCGCCGCGGGCGTCCCATAGTGCGGGATGAAGGCGTGCATGAACTCGCCTAGTAGCTGCTGTTGAAACGGCCGGTACGAGTCTACCATCCTCCCTAGACGAGGTGTGGGCGACACAACCTTGTCATAGTGCGGTTTATTAGGTGCGCTTGTCCATACGAGCGCTACTGTGGTATCCTTGACCGCGTTCCTTGCAGTCTTGCTCGGCAATGTCACTGTTGCTGTTGGGGTGGAAGCACCAAGCGCAACCCCGCTCTCGAGCTTGACCTGGTTGTTCGGCACCCACAACCGTTCGCGCTGGTAGCCGCCACATTCGCGGTTCGATTTGATGCACTGCTTGCAGGCCGGGGTGTCGAGACTGCACTATACACAGGTATTAGCGCCGGCTTGCATAGATGGGAATCCAATTGGGGGGGATAGAGGGGGACGAACAGCTATTCTCCTCTTCCGGCATGTATTGCAACCCTTTGAGCGGCCTGGGACGCCAACCATTGTGGTAATTTCAGAAAGGATGAGCTAGATAGAGTAGATCTTGCTTCGTATAGCGCTGTGCCGTTATGCTGGTATGTGATAGTACGAGCGGTAGCTATGAAAGATGGTTGTATCGAAGCGATGGCGGACGAAGAATCGCTTTAAAGACGACCATTCCACGAGACGCCTCACAATATCTCATCTCACCCAGGATCGAGAGCCCATGTCAACGAGGCTTGGCCCATTGACCCACGGTTTTTCTGTGCCTTTTTGAGGCCGTGGATGCCCCGTTACTCGAGCTGGCCTTGTTCAGCCGTTCAGCGCAAGGCTGAGAGGACAGGGGTTTAAACCGCTTTGGGAAGCAATGCGCGAGGTGGCTTGACCAATCAGAGGGGGTTTTGGAAACACCCCCGCATCGATAAAATGTCAGCCTCAGGAACAAGCTCAATATGGTAGAAAAGGCCTCAGAAAAATCGTCTGTTATGATAAAGTTTGTTATTCCTCGAACTAGAGCAAAAAGCCTTACAGTAAGCCTCCTGCATACGAGATAGTACCGCCTATCACATTAGCCCCCCAACAACACGCCCTCTCCATCTCGTAAGGGTACTAGCTGCATCGTGGAAGCTTCACCGATCGGGACTCAGTGCCGTGAACCCACTCATCACCGCTGATCCCCGATTAACAATTTGCCGCCGGGGATCATCACGGATAGGTCGGCGAGAAAAGTATAGCAGCAACTACAGCTACGAGGATGATGTCAAGGTGACAGTTTCATAGGTTCGTTCCTGCGATGACAACGGCTTAGATAGGCCCGTTGGCTACACGGGCACCCACTATCACTGCGAGGGAGAATGAGGCCTTCGTTTTCTGTACAGTATTGTACAATCCGTAGATTTCCGCCTTGCGGCCCTTTATCTAAATTCTATGGCGTCTATTCATCTATTACTCCAATCCAAACCACCCAAATAGAAATTATTTTTACCCCCCCCAATATGTCTACACCATCGCACCCCTCCTCTTATCTCCCACCCCCTCATGATACTGCAACACCTCCATCTGCACTCTCACCCCCTCCCTAGTCTCCTCGCTCTCACCACTAACACCACTCCTCACACTCCCCGCCTCCACCTTCGCCATACTCCCCATTTTAACGCTCGTCAACCTCGCATCCTCCTCCGCATCCGGATTATTAAAACTCCTTCCACCCGGCTTGCTAGGATACGTGCCCGGGCCACTGCGATTCTTACTCGACCCCCTCACCGTCCAACTAGCGAAGAACGCGCGACAGCTAGGCACGCACGCGCAGATGATGCTAAGGTGCACTTCGACAGCCGCCCAGAGCCAAGCGACGTAGCCGTACCAACTCACATCGTAAGTGAGTAGGAAGACGACGACGTTGTAGTACAGCCGGATGGAGGCGGCGGCGATGACGATCAGCCCGACGGAGAAGAGGGAGATGACCTGCAGCTTCTGGGTGGTGCGGATTTTGAGGGTGAAGAGGGAGCGCAGGGGGATGGTGAAGATGATGAGGTCGAAGATGAGATTGAGTACGCCGGCGGTGACCATGTGCACTCCCTCTTCTAAGCAGGTGCCCTTGGCACCGGTGATGAGGATTTCCCAGTAGTATGGTAGGGGGCTAGGAGGTGTTAAGAGGTCGCTGTTTGGCTGGGGGAGGGGTTTGACAAACCGGCATTGGGCGAAGAGGACGATGAGAAGGACGACGTAATAGATTAACATTGCGCCGAGGGTGATTTTGGTGATGAGCTTGTCCTTCTTTTCGACGAGGATGCGAAGGTAAAAGACGAGGATGGAGATTTTGGTGAGGGAGGAGGAGGTGAGGTAGAGGAGCATGCTTGCCCAGCTGACCTGTGATGTTGTTAGTCGATGTAGGATATCAGATGAAGACCTGTGCAGTTGACGACACATACCTTTCGACTCGTAACGCTATCCTTCGGAGGCAGATCCCACACGTGTATATCCCATCCATAATTATGTATCGCGAGTATAACTCCCGCCGTCAGACCCAGCCCAACAATCTATGTATCGTTAGTTTCCATACCACCAAGTCAACCCCGCGCCTGTCTCAAAAAGAGCAAGGCGATCTAAACAAAACATACCGCGGCCATAACAATAAGCACATCATCCAACCCAATCCCCGCCTTCGTAATCACTAATCTCGCATATAACCTAATCGACACAAACAGGGTCACCAGCGCCACCAGGACCGCCTGGATGATAATACTCTCGTTGCCACGGCGCACTGGATCGACATAATTCGGCTCTGGCCAGGTCGCCATGACCTCGGGCGGCGGGAACCTCATATTTGCAGCACGGGCATGTAGGCTTGCTCTTTTCTATTCTGTTGCGTCTATTTTGAAGGAGAGGTTCGTTTCGGAGAGGCGCAGCGTGCGAGTATGATCGGATCGAGAGGCGTTAGGGATAGTTGGAGTGCAGGCGCGATGCGCGGGGGATATTAGGTCCTTTAAGTGCAGGTGGTGGTCTAGATCGTCGCCGCACGGCTACTGTTCCTGGATGGCTGGCCCGCTGGCGCCCGGATCCGCAGTCGGCTGGAGCAGCGGTTGTTGGTTCGAGGAGCCGTGTGGTAAGGGTCTGGTCCGCGGACAATTAGGGGTCCACTTAATTGTGCATTGATGGGATGGTGGGAGGAGGAGGAGGAGGGGAGGCTGCGGGCACCAATGGGGAAAGAGATAGAGGGGAATAGGAAAGGGAATGGGAGGGGATTTGGCGGAGGGGATAGGATGAGAGACTTGCCGGGGCGAGGTGGCTGACAGGAGTGGTGACGGACTGGAGAGATACCTCACTTACATCCATACGGCCTTACTTCGCACAGTATGGTACTCTAAGATCGAGTTAGGCCTGTGCCTGGGTCGTGTGCCACGGGCCAGTGTTTGGAGTGGGCGGCCGAAAGTGGCGGGAACCAAAGAATGAAGTGGGTTTAATGGCTCGAATGGGGAAGATAAAGGGACCTGGTTGGCAGTAAAGTATCATTCTAGGGGCCGAAGAAGGAAGGGGGAGTGGAAACCTAGTGGACTATGCACATGGAAGTGTGCACTTACGGACTGTGGCTGAGTGAGATTTTATGCGCATGAAAGAGTGTTTTATGTGTTTTATGTGTGACTGCCGCTCATCAATGGACGATAATAGCGATGAGGCACGAGGGCATATGCAAGTATTCATCGTTCCTGCCGTCTATAGTTAACAATATTGTCTTTGGTGGCGTTACTATCATGAGCCAAAAAATCGCATAAACCTCGGTGTATTCGCGGCGATGCGCGTCGTCGTCAATAGTAGCCAATAACCCCTACAGCGCACAGCCCTGCCGTCGGAAACTCTTCATACTACCATTGTAGTTCCAGATACGCGCACCTTGGCGCAAATCACTTCCCCTTCCCTGCCATGATCGCTGTGAAAATCGAAAGGATCAACGTTTAACCGACGGCCAAAATTCGGGTAGGGGTGGTATCCGCAAAACTATTGATAGATGGACATGACTCGTGGATCTTACTCGCTGGGATGTTAAAGGTCCGTTAGGATAGTCAATATTTCCCTCACCACCATATGAAGTACGGCCTCCACTGTTTAGCTGTACCAAACATAGAAATTTGCAGTAAGCCGCCAACAAACTACAGCTCCACCAGCACCAGAGATGAAAAAAGGGGGAGCAAGATATTGGCCATACAAGTGGCCGCCACAGACGACTAACTATCGACTCAACCCGAAGCTATAGCTCTAGTCCGTCCCAACGCCGTCCTGTCCAGACCCCAATTGAAGCTTTCCAAAAGGTGGGTGCCACATGTCAACTTCTATCTGCCTCCCCCTCACAACCCCGCTGCAAACCGCATTCTCCCCAATAACGTCTATCCCTGAGTGGCGAAAAAACCACCGTGCCGAAAAATATGATAGGTACTTTGACTTGAGACATCTCAAATTCTATACACTTATCAATAACGTAATTCACATACGAGTTGCCCACACAAGCGAGTTGCCCACCAAAACACCAAAATCTGACTATTACTACTACTACTACACCACCACCCTACATAATGACCCTTATTCAATTGTAATTGATTCCTGGCGCCTCTCGCACGTACGGGCGTTATGCCCTATAGTGCCACATACTCCACAGCGCCGCTATCGGTCTGTAGAACCCACCTGCCGAGTAGTCTTACTTGCCATCTCCAAACGGACTTGAGCATTAACCTCAGCACTCTGAAGGATATCCTCTACATCTCGTACGGAGAGGCTTCCCCCTTGCATTATACGCCTCTTACGCTTCCTTTCCCTCCTCTTTTTCTGTTCATTTGCTGCTTGTAGAGCCTTAACTTCTACCTTAAGTAGAACAGCAGAATGCATCATCATTTCTACCCCTTTAATAAAGTAGCTAATAGCATTATTAATTAAGGTAGGAGAGCTATTCTAATGTTATATAATGTAATTCTTAATATGCTCTGTTTGAAAGTTAAGCTCCCTTATAGTTTAAGGGGTCTTTGAAGTCTAATTACTACTCTTAACTATAGGAGAAGTTAGAGTTCTTAAGTATAGATTAAGCTAAGAAAGGACATTCTATAGCTTATATAG
>KV454658.1:0-91206 GCA_001662585.1 Pseudogymnoascus sp. WSF 3629
AAAAAATAACAAAGACATACAACAGTGGGTATTCGCTGGTGGTCACCCACCCAACTACTAATCCACCGATCTCAAGCTTATGTATGGCAGAGCGGACGGGATGCCCAGTTCTCTTGAGTCTATGGTCGTATGTGGAAGTTACTATGTTGTTGTGCCATTTAGACTACACTTTGCGGGGAAGCACCGCAGTTAAAACGCATGGCAACGCTGTCAATAGAGTGGTGGTGATATTGTGCTGGGATCGATATGGGGATCCTTCAGCCGGAAAATGAACAACCACATCCAACGCACGACAATATTGATGATGGTGGGTAAGAAACTTCAGCTCTCGCAGAACTCCATATCTCTATCTTCTCAGCTCCCTCTCGGTCCTACGGGACTTAGCACCCCTTTGACCTTAGCCTTTGAGCATTTACTCTAGCTGCTCCGTCCGACCGGCCCTTAGACAGCCACCCGCTGTTTATGTAACCAGCTCAGTCCACTTAAGCCGTCAATTCACAGTGTCGACCGCCAAGAAGTGCCTGAACCACAAGACAGCACATGAGCCCAAACCAGACATTGATGTGGAATGCGCCACTATTGATTCGTTCGAGGCAGTGCTGCTATCCTTTGAACCTATCGGCGCGCAACTCCGTATGTTAGCACTGCATTGCTCTTGCGGTTTGGCCGGCCGAATGTACAACCTGTTTTCGGTGTGGGTGAACCACGAGTTCACAGCCTAATCGGGCATCACACCACGAGAGGCTACCATTGACGTCGAACTCACTACCATAAGTGTATTTCTTCTGCCACTTGATACTTTCATAACTCTCTTTGTTACTTCTTTTTTCGTTTACGTTTGCTATTATAGCAGACGAAAACAACCTCATATATATATATATATATCTCTCTATCTATATTTTCGTAAAAGAATCATCGTAGCGGACTTATCCGTGACATCATACTTGACTCTCCAGAGCGTAATCTCACTGCCAATATGAGTTACTTCCGCGCACCACTGAGTGCGTCATGGAGAGCAGCATCTACACCAAGGCATAATTTCATGCTCTCAAACAGAGCTCTCATTTCATCACCACTTCTGCTCAAAAGGGCTGGATTGACTTCATCACGTGGAGTTGCAACGACGACCGCAACCGCCAATACTAGTCGTTTTGGAAAGCGAGCCAGGATACTTCTCATAGCCTTTTCGGCGTCTGTTTCCATCGGTCTATCTATATACACTAGGCGTAAGGACACAACCCGAATGAACTTGGCCTCCTCTGATCGGAACCCAAACACAGCAGTTTCCACCGTCTCGGGGAAGCAAGTAACCCGCAATCATGATGAAAGACCAATATCAATAATATCATTAGAGCCAGTGTCATCGCAGCCTTCCATTTCCTTTGTGCGACCAGGTGAAGTGACGGAGGCTCGCTTGCAAATCTACGAAGCCATTGAAGACGAGGCACTTGACATATCGAAACTCCCCAAAGAGCAGGCGGTTCTCACGGCCGCCCCAAATGTCCCCCCTCCAATCACTCGCGACTATCCAGTTCTACTCCAAGTTCCAATGGTGACATCGACCAAAGAAGCGCAGCTGACCAGCCAGTTTAAGTACGAGCAGTGGACCTTTAACGATATGGTCCCGGGACCATTTATCCGAGCGCGAGTTGGCGACATGGTGGAGTTGTCGTTGACAAACAAGGACGAGTCGGGCAATCCGCACAACATTGACTGCCACGCGTTTACTGGTCCGGGGGGTGGTTCGGCATTGACGACGGCCGAAGAGAATCAGACCAAGACGGCAAACTTCAAGCTCCTATGCCCGGGACTCTATCTGTACCACTGCGCCGCGGCTCCAGTGCCTGTGCACATTGCTAATGGCATGTACGGCCTCATCTACGTTCAACCAGCCGAGGGAGATCTCCCCGCCGTAGATCGCGAATACTACGTGATGCAGAGCGAGTTTTACTACGAGCCGCCCGAGGTTCTTGAGAACGGACGGAAGTCAGACACCGTTGAGTTCTCGTACCCAAATGCGATGCGCGAGGAACCCGATATTGTCGTCTTCAACGGTCGCGAGTCAGCAATGACGCGCGACGCACCGCTCAAGGCGGAGGTCGGCGAGACTGTTCGTGTCTTCTTTGGCAACGCCGGACCAAACCTCACCAGCTCGTTCCATGTCATCGGCAGCAACTTTAAGAAAGTATACCGCGACGGCGACGTCCTCAGCCCGCCAGCGCACTATGTGCAGACTATCAGCGTTCCACCAGGTGCCGCATCAATCGTCGACATGAAGATGTTCGTTCCGGGAACGTATGCTTTGGTGGACCATGCCATATTCCGGTTGGATAAGGGTGCGGTTGGGTATTTGAATGTTTCGGGACAACAGAGACATGATATTACGACGAGCAAGGAACATGCGGAGCCGTGCGTGGGATGCAAGTTGCACCCATAAGTTACAGTAGGGGGTTTCTGATGACGTTCACGACTCGTTTCAGTTTCTTTTTCGTAATTGTAGTACCTTGTAGCGTTATTCCCTCTGCCTTTTACAAACTCGAGCCATGGTGTGAGGTCGCTTGCACTAGAGATAGTTGGCATTGCTTTTCTCTTCGAGATACAGGTAGCAATCTTGATGGCAATAGCAAGACGAAATAGAAAACATCGATGAATTTTAAAACTTGTTCTATCCCATGTTAACTAACATGTGATTTGTAAATCCCTATTATAGCCTTAAATCATATGCTTAGGTCATAGCTATGATCCCATCTAACGAATCAACCCCGTTGGAGATTATCCTACTGTGATTTAATATAATCCATAGCATCAATTTAAAGCCATCCGTAAACTAACGAAGCCCAACAGAGCCGAGAGGGCCACTATATAAAGTGTTTTGAAGTGGCTTAAATGTGTAATGACCGCCTGATACTGCTCGGCACGTCTTTCCTGTTGGAATTCTTTGATGGCTTTTCTGATTTCTTTCCGAAGTTTGTCTTCTTAGGCAAGTTCGTCTCGGAGGATGTCTCTAAGGACTTTGATCTTGAGCGCACGGGCAGCTTTAGTATTGACGGCTGCGGCTTCATAAAGTAGTGGAAAGGATACAGCTCCAGGTGGATTCGCGGTGCCTCCTTCCCTCCCGCTATTCATCATGGATATAAACGACATTTTTGAGATTTGAGATTTGAGATTTGAGATTCGAGATGTGAAGTTGCTGAAGGAAAGTGCGACTTGCCCACAAGGGAATAATTGCTAGAACGACGAAGACTGCTAAGGCACTATATTCGCCGTCATTGCCGATAAGGCTGGTGCTCATTATGATGTCCTATAGGCTGAAACTTTGAATCGAAGGGTGGGACTAAATAATTCGGACTAACTTGAGTTGTGAGGCGCAAAGTGTCTGGATTACTTTGTACACAGCCTTAGAAAGTATATCATGTGATACAACAGACGAGATACGCCATTGCGGCGCCCTAGGGGTGCGTCCCTCGATGCAGGGATGGGATGCACGTCAGAGAATTTACGAGATAAGTGCTGTACTGGAGAAACGGTAGAGTTATATGACTGAGAATTATATTTTGTATTTAAATAGCAAGCTGGCCTCACTTCAAGACGAATAGCTCGTCGAAGGCCTCTCACATGATGATATACCCAAACATAACCCATCCACATCAAGATCGGGTTCAAAGAGGTCCAGTGATGCAAGGCAAAATAGCGATAATCCATTCATTAGGTTCCATCCATCCTTCCTCTCTCTAGGTATACGGCGTACTATGTTCCAGGGTATCATAATATCAAAACGGCAGAGTACTCCCTCCCTCAATGCCACCAACAATTTGCTTCGCTCCCAATCACACTCCCCCTGGGCTAAAACCATGGCTCACATCCAGCCAACAGCGCCCATGTATGCTTCCTTTGCGCCAAAATCCAAATCCAAAATCAACGACATCGCTCCCATGAAACGCCAATGAACGCAATCTCCACCGACAAAAACCTAAGGGTATTCCTCAAACCACCCAGCACGGACTCCGCTCAACAAGCAAGATCCTCCCCCACCACGCCCTCCACCGGCGTCAACAACCCCCCCTTCATCCTCGCCCCACCACTAACCCTCTTCCCCGCCATCTCCCACACCATCCCCACCCTCCTCATATCCTCCTCGGCGCCCTCAATCAGCTCTCCCCTCCACAGCCTGGCAACTCTCCAGCCTAGATTCTCCAAAACGCAGCGCTCGGTGACATTCAGCATATCCATGCTCCACATCCCCCTTCCAACAACCTCACTATAAGTCCTTGTCCTCGCCCCGGCGTCGTCGAGGAATTTATGCGCTATCATTAGGGCGGCGAGGATGATGAGTTCGGGGTGTACGGTGTCGATGTGTTGGGACTCCGAGGGCAGGGAGGACAGAGGGAGGGATCGCCGCCAGAGGGTTGCGAAGCGGGGGGTGAGGGAGTCGAGGATGCAGGCTGCTAGGGCGAGGGTTTCCATGGGGAGGTTTGCGTGCATGAGGAGGGTGTGGGTGAGGGATTGGGAGGGCGAGAGGAGGGAGGCGGCGCAGGGGACGAGGTTTGAGAGGTAGGTTGATGGGCCTGGGGCTGGTTAGCTTGTGGGTTTGTTAGTTAGTTAGGAGGGGGGAAGTACCTCGTAAACTGATGTCCTGCGAGCTGTCGGATGGGGTATTGGGAAACGGTGAGGGTGGGCTGGAAGTGTGTGATGAAGGAGGAGGCGTGGGAAAACACGAGAGGGGAGCATATGTGTGGAAATAGTACTCGGAGTCGTCTTCTGAACCGTAGTCGTCGTGGGAATTCACATGCTGGGACGAGACCGCCTTGGTAGTCGACGGCGGGAATCCCATGGCGAAGAAAGTGAAGTGAAGTGAGTGTCACGGCGTGTATGTCGGAACCAAGGGGACGGTCCCTGGGCAGGAGCTTTGTATATATATTTACTGTATTTATTTTTATTCCGCAATGACCGCTTCTTGCACAAGCTGAGTACGCCCAAATGGAGGTAGTGGCTGTATTAAGCTTTCTGACCGCCGATCCACCACGGGCACAGCCTCGTATTGGCGGGAGCTGAGGGAGAGGTGAGGGTTGTGGGAGAGGCCATAGACTGAATCACTGGGTCGTGAATGGGGAGTGAGGGCGGATGACGGGGGCATATATACAGAGAGAGAGAGGAAGAGAGAGGAGTTTTGAGGGTAGAAATAGAATATTGAGGGAAAGACGGAAATAGTAGTTGATGTGCGGTGAGCTTTCTTAGTGAGCTTGCGTGGTCGGACGGAAGTGGAGCGGTGTCGTGTGTAGTCGACTAGAGCGGTGTTGGCAAGACAGCCAAGAGCTTCTTTTTGACTTGTGCAGTGTTGTGCAGGATCGGTTCTGGTTCATGCACACGAAACACGGATCGCCATGACTAAAAAGGAGAGATATGTGGAGGTATGTGGAGGTAGGGGTATTCGAGTCTTTGAGGAGGTACAGTACAGCAGCGAGCGGCGGTGGCGGTAGTAGAGAAAGGGTAGAGAAAGGGTAGAGAAAGAGTAGAGTATACTGGAGTAGGAAGAGACTATCGACGGCAAGAAGAGAAGAGGAATGAATATCGGCGGTAGAGAGTTACGAGGAGAGTAAAGATGCTCGTTTTCGCAGCTGCTGTACTGTACACTCTAGGTCTGAGTTGGCCTTTCTCCGGTGTATAACTCAATAATTGAGTGGGATGAGATGCACGGCGTCGACGCTAGGAGGGGGGCGTCGTAGGCGTGTTGCGAGAATCCCGGATAGTCCCCCCACACCGCTGCCGATCAGCGTCAGGAAGGGGATACGAACAGGCCGAAGGAAAGAGCAACTGGCTGTACGGGCCATCCACCACGAACCAAGCATGAACCACCCACGACCCGCTCTGATCGCATCATTGTCATCATCATCGATCGGAATACCGGGGCCGTAACTCGATAGAGCAGTGATATGGGAGACTATTAACAGGGTCTGTCTGCCCCATAGTGCTATACGCGGCTGCGGCGGACACGGATCTGAGGTCAGATCTCGTATATATAGAGAACGGCATTGTATAGTTACTTACAAGGAAGAGTTATTTCGAGTATCACTTATACGCACACGAGCAATAATCGAAGTCATATAGAGTAGAAGTATCCGGGGATGCCCCTTTTTTTCGCATTTTCACTCCTAGCTAATGAACCCCCACGAACCGCAATCACGTGCTGGACCCTTTCGTCGTGACATCATGGGAAAAAAAGCCACCCTGGTCTTGTCTCAGCCAATTCAATAACGCCCTTATAACGCCCCAGCACTGAAACGGCGTAACCTTGCGGTCTGCTCTGCACAAATTGGTGGTTCGTGGAAGTGGCGCAACGCCGGGGCTGACAGCTGTTGGAGTTGGGTTCGCTCAGCCGCTCGATTCTGCCTTTGAAGCGCCTTTCTGGATGGCTCTTCATGTCGTATAATGGCGTCTGTGTTGAACTCGTCTTGTTGATTGGTTGCATTCTGAAAGTAATCCCCCTCGGACCGGCACAACTATCCTTTGTCTTATAATCGTACAATCCACCGGCAACACATCCGTCTGTAACCCTCCCGTTCCATTTACAGAAAGGCACAAAGTTGATCCTCCTCATAGCTTCACCTAATGACGAACGTGGTAAGAAGGTTGGCACCATTCGTGCATTTAGTTGTAAAATTCATCCATGGCCACAACAAGATCCTGGGCAACATCGCGTTCATCTATCCCCACAACGTCTTCGTAGAAGCGTCGACGGAAGTTGCCCTTTTCTACCCAGTTCGGCCCAAATTGACTCTCCCAGATACCTGCAATCTCACCCCGAACTTCCGCGCTCACATCCCTCCATTCCTCATCCTTGGTGGCCTCATCATGTTGTGAGCGTGTGATAATATCGAACCGATGCCCCGCCCAAATGCCCCTCCCGATCTGGCCCCCATATCGCAAATCAGGTGTGCCATCCGAAGTCCACAACGTACGCGCCACGACAGCTTCCCCAAATCCTATCCCAAAAATGAAAGGGCCGTCAATAAAGTCCTTATCCAGCGCAATGCCCTCCGCCCTGACAAACTCCTTCGTAGTCAGATTGCGGAGTATCCAGGCCTCTTGCCGCGTCGTGAAATCAGGACGTTCCGTGTATATCCACAGAAGCTCGGCACGCAGCGCAAAGGAAGGATAACGATCGAAGCGGCGCAAGCAGGCGTCATAGGTTCTCGACGCCAGTGCATTTGTCGTGAGGCCCGCATACTCGACAATTCCGTTGTGCGGGTAGGTCAAGTTGAACAACGTTCGCGGCGAGGTCCTATGCTTGTGGCCCCAAAAATATACCTCCTTGTTCAGCGTCTCGACTTCCTCTAAAGAAAACAAGCCGGGAGGGTAGTCCCCTGCTGGGATTTCCTCGCCGACACACACGATGGGTTCGCCTGCCCACGTCCCTAGCATCGATTTGTACAGCTGAGGGATGGTTCTTTGGACGATGCCCCATAGGTATGGTGTTGCATAACCCACGCATATGATGTCTGCGAGGTCGTCGAGATGGTCAAAGATCAGCAAGTAGATCTCGAGTGGGAGTGTATTGAAGGTGAGCGGGGGGTCAATGTCGGCGGGTGCATTATCTACGGGGTTCCAAGGACTGATTTCGTTGATTTGGGTTGGGCTTGTGTCGAGTCTTACACTTTGGGGATTAGCTGTGCCGGCAGAGCTGACAGAGCTAGCAGAGGCCGCAGAGGCCGTAGAGGTCGTAGAGGCGGCAGAGGCGGAAACGGCGAAGGATGCAGCTGCTTGGTTCTGTGACTGCTCTTGTGATTGCTTCTTCAATCTAGCAGGGACAATGAGGAGGAGGACAAGACTGCTGGCTCTGCCACCGAAGACTATATCACAAAGCTTGTCTTGCTGAGGAAGCCGGCGTTTTGCTCGCGGAGCTGTGATACAGAACATCTCCCCCATTGTGGATGAGTAGGTTTAGATTGAACTTTTCCGGGGCCGGGGGTTAATTTAGTGATGTAGGATAGATGTTTTGAGAGTGTGAATTTGCGTGGTTTGTGAAGTTGGTAGTGGTTGTCGAGCGAATCGTTGTCAATACTATAGCTAAAAGGAAGGCAGGCTCAGAGAGATGTGATAAGAGGAAGCCAATATAGGTACAGAGAGCAATGGCATGTTTTAGTTTTGCGGGATACAGAAATGCCTATAGAAGACCTTCTGAATCAACGCCTCCTCTCTCTAATGAATTCCTTATTTACTCTCCTAGACCGCTGTAATCTCTCCTGCCACCTCCTCGCTCACAGCCCTCTGCCGCCCCTCCTTGTCCTCACCCTCCTTGTCCTTCCTTGTCCTCACCTACCTCCGCCCATCCCCGTCTTCGCCCAACCATCCCAAACGCAGCATAAATCCAGCACCATACTGGAAGACTCATAGGCACAGCGGCAGAGACTCATCTCATGCCGAGGAAAAGCTAAATCTCAAGACTGCCACCCCGTCAACTTAGTGCCTGTAAACACGGCGATCTATACATATCTCTCCCGCCACCCAGCACCATACTCGTTCTCCCAGATCGCTGCAATCTCCGCCGCCACCTCTTCGCTCACATCCTTCCATTCCGCCTTCTCATCCTTGGTACTCTCATCATGCCGTCCGCGCGTTATGATATCGAAGCAGTGCCCGGCCCATACCCCCCTATGAATCTTCTCATTATAGCACATGGTAATGTAACCACTTGAGGACCAACACGTACGTGACACGAGCACCTGGCCGAACCCAATGCCCTTAATAAACGGCCCATGGATAAACTTCACGTCTAAGGTGATCCTGCCTGATGTGACAAACTCTTTAGTTGTCAGGTTTCGCAGAATCCATGCCTGATCCGTCGGCACAAATAGTGATCCCTTAACGCAGATCTCCCCGACCTTGCGCTGAACCGCATTCCACCACGACGACTGCGAATTGATAACATGATCTGGTGCAGTCGTCCGCTTCAGGCACTCATTATAGACATTTCCCGATTTCTCCTCGATGCTTACCCTCCCATAGTAACGGGTACCGAGCCTATCGGCCAACTTATATAGGGAGAGTGGCTCACGCTCTCCTTTAATGCTATGGTGACCATCATCGGAGTCGTAGCCTAGGAACAAGGCGGAGGGGTAGTCACCGGGGACAGTATCAGCGCCAGCAAAGACGATATTCTCGCCCGCAAAGCACCCGAAGTGCTTTCGATAGTGCCGATGAACAATATCCTGCGTCACCCCCCAGAGATACGGCGATGTAAGGCCCACGCACGTGAGGTCCGCGAGATCCTCGATGTGGGAGAAGATAAGCTCGTGGATGTCCAATGGGAGCGTGTAGAATGTGTTCCAGGGGTCCTGGGAACGGGTGACAGCGACGGTCGTGCATCGGGATGGGCTTGGGGCATCGAGGCTGCTGCTGCTGCTGCTTTGGGGTTTGGTCTATAAATTCGTCCATCGTGCCAAATAACATAATCTCGATGACCGAGCCTCCCTCGCGAAGCGCGCCCCTGACTCGCGGAGCTATGAGCTTAAAGCGCTGCCCCATTATGGAACGTAGGTGTAGATTGCTTCTTGATTTTGATTTTGTAGGTTTGGAGAGGTGTGATGGCTGAGTGATATGAGTGATGGAGAGAAGGAGAAGGTGATTTTGTTTTGCGGGATATAGGACGCGCTCTTACAACGAGAACCTCTATTTCTTTGTTTCTTTGTTCTCAGAAACCCAGGAGTGTATTTTACACCCAAGTGAACGTCCCATAGCGAATTCCATCTTCTGGGTTAGTTGTATATGTGATAATCGTTATACAGATGGCAGTCACAACCTTCTTGAGCATCTACGGCATCAAAGTAAACCCAACTTGGTATTGAATGCCTAACTTACTACACATACACCAAACAACCTACCACCTTATATCAACCAACACACCCACCGAACCGAACCCCCAAACCACCAAAACTCCTCAAACTCATACACCAAACCACACCCCCCCTTTTTAAGCATGCTCCTGCCCCCCATCCTCCCCCACAGCCCCCATCCTCATATTCCTCCTAAAAACCTCCTCCCGTTACCTCCCCTCCCTCTCCTCCCTCGCCCTCTTCTTCCTCTCATACACCGCCCTAACCACGCGTCTCGTCCTCTCCTTTCCCTCCTCGAAATTCGCCTTCGCAAGCCCAACAACATTATCCACGTCCTCGGGCGTGTAGATGAAGTTCCATGTGCTCATATACGGGCTGGTCTCTGGGTCCACGCCTTTCAGGGCTGGGTTGGCGAGGAGCGGGAAGTAGACGACTGCGATGCCTGCGTCGGGCTCCATGAGTTTCCACTCCTCGGATTTGGACTTTGGTTCGGAATCGGACTCGTCCTTGGATTGAGGGGCGGTGGATTGATCCGTGTGTTCACGCTCCTGTGTGCTGCCGACCCAGACGCTGCAGAAGCCTAGATCGCCGCTGTCGCTGACGTTTCCATCAGGGTTAGCTGCTGCAACTCTGTCTTTTGAAGTATCCTTCTTGGCAACTGCCTTATCATGGGCCTTGTGATCTGCCTCCGCATCCGCCTTTGCTTCCTTGAGCTTCGCCTCTGCCTCTGCAGCGGAGGCTACTTGAGCGTCTTCAAGCTGGGCAGCGGCTTCCTCAGAGGAATCGGATTTTCTGGGCCATCCGGCGCCGAGGGGCCATCCCTTGATGCCACGCTGCAGAGCGTAACCTTCTGTTACTTGGAGCCAGTTCTCAGTCTTGATGTCGGCGCTGGCGTCGAAGGCGATGAGGATGTCGACGTCGCGGCCTGGGCGGAGACAGCTGTAGATGGGTAGGTTGTTTGACATTCCTGCGTCCATGAGCTCGATGTGGTCGGTCTTGAAGATGCTTTCTGGTGCTGTGTCTGGGAGTCTGTCTTTCATTCCTACGCAGTAGTTGGGGATTGAGGCTGGGTCGATGGGGTGGACTTTGGAGAGATCATCGTTGCGCTCCTCGATGATGTCTTTGATTGTTGAGAAACCGACTGGTAGAATGCCCTTCATGATTGGCTTGACCTCCTTCGCATAGTGGCTCAGGGTAGCGCACATAGCACTACCAAAGACGCCCATTAGAAGTGGCAGCTTCATCTCTGGGACTGTAAGGCCGTTCTCTTGCGGGACGTCTTGGCCGTCTTTGAACTGTCTGCCCATGGCCCAAGTTGGAATACCGGCTGAGAACTCTTCACAGAACATCTCGTATGGGCTGATCTCGAACCATTGGAACCACGCCTCCTTCTTTGCCAGAGCTTTCGTCTCCTCAGATGGACTATCAGTCTCCTTCTCTTTATTGGTTGACTCTTCCAAGATGGGGATCTCGTGGCGGACAGCAGTGTAGATGGGCATGGGGTGTTCGCCATCTTTCAAGCTTTCACGTTGATTGGAGATCTTCAGGTTCCTGTTGTCGACGCCTAGCTCGCCCTTTGGAACGAGAAGTCTTGCCGCAAGTAACAATCCGTAGAGATCAACAACGCCAAAGTCGGCTCCAGGATCACCCTTCAGTTTCTCGACAAAGCCGCTAAGCAGGAATTTGTTGGTAGGTGCAGAGTTGAGAGCCGTGAGAGCATCAGGTGGATACGCGATGTGAGTACCAAGGCGCGCTCTTAGATGATTAACCATAGAGTCGAAGCGGCGATTTCCCAGAGATGAGTGGTAGATTATCTGCATCCAGCAGCTTCCACTAACACCCGCGGTGTAGGTGACGCACTGGAAGAGGCCGTCTTCATGTGCAGCGAGCAGAGAACCTGTTCCTGCGACAAGAGCGCGCAAACCTCCTCCCGAGCTCACCATAGCGATTGTAGGGACGTCATCTGGATGGACCTCCTCTTCTGGGATACCAAGATATTTTGCCAGTGCCGCTGTGGTGACCACTTTGCGCTTCTTCAGAAACTCCTTTTCCTCGTCGCATAGTTCCTGGGACACTCGAACGGTCGCGCGGCGCGCGATCTCGGGGTTGTTTTCTGGGTCCTGGGCATCCTTCCATATCTCATCCGCGAGACTTCCAGGAGCCATTGACATTTCCAGCTGCAGTTTTGACAAGCCTTGCTGGATGTTCTTTGCCCACTCCGGCAGGATATAACCAGTGATGTTCCCTTGCACAGTACTCCACTCAACATCCTTCAGCGAAGCCAGCGATTCGAACCCGCTAGCAAAGCGACCCCATGATGAATCGTCTGCATTTTTATCAGGAGCGGCCGCCTTTGCGAATGGCAAGCTTGACAACTCCTCCACATTCTCAGTCGCATCCTTCTCTATCTTCTCTTCCAGCTTCTGGCGCGAAACTCGCTCTACCATAAGCCGCTCCCGGGTCTTCGTAGGCGGGAGGGGCTGGAGAAAGTCATTCTCATATAGCACATAGGCGAGGCCGGCAACAAGTACAATTGTCGTAGCCTTGGCCAGAGTGCCATTGGAATCCATCGGAGGCTTCGCTGCCTTTCGTCGAAAGAAGTGTCGTTTCTGGGCGACTACGCGATCATGCCTGAGGGGGTTTCGAGGTTCAATTCGTCTTAATATATTCGATCGCGGGCCTCGACTCCAATGCGACAGCTGCGCAAGCTGCGAACAAGGTACAAGAGCGCGGCGGTTTGGTAGAGAGGGGTTGTGTTTAACGGTCTTCAGCGCTGTCAGAATCATGGCAAGATGCAATTGGCACCCAATCTCATGGCGGCGATGAGCTTGAGGCTATGCAGAACTATTATGATCTGTGTATTTTTTAAGAAGCTAAATTCTAGAGAGGGAGCTGAAGATTCAGAATCAAGGAACAAGGGATTTTGGAGGGGACTAGACTACTCGGCGATGGCGGCCAAACCAGGAACAAATCGGGTAGGTGGGTAGCTCCCGCCACTTCTCTTGCTCCCCCGGCGCTAAGCCACAGAAAACATACTCTATAATATATAAAATTGCATGTGACATCTGTGGCTGGTGAAATATGGCTGATGCTGTGGCTGGTAGTTCAGCTGTGGCTGGTAGCTGATTCAATGTGTGTGGCTGGAGCCAACCCATGAGGCCATCGCGTGTACGTAGCGATCATCACTGACCACTCACTCGCCGATCACCCACCTCCCTCTCAAACAAGAGATGCGACACGTCAGAATTCACAACATTCCAGAAGCATACGAAGGTCATTGAGTCTTCTATAATATACTACCTCGATCCCTGCATAGTTTGCGACTGCATAACTGTGTTCTGAACGAGATCCCGCTACGGGGCAACCTCATATACCCAGCCTCGACAATTACATCAGCTCACCCTTCGATTGGCGCCTAGCTGGGGAGAATGACGGCCTTTGAGACAGCATAGTGATAATACAGGACTATTTCACTCCGGTAGCAGATGCGCATAACATCGCAATGGCTATTACCCCGAGCGCGCGCCAGGCGGCAGACGAGGAGGCGCGAGCAGAAGTCGATGTCCTGACATCACGACTGGAGAAGACGGCGCAACTGACGAAGAAGATTCAAGCTTCCCTGACACGACTAGAGACTAGCGGGCGCAGCGTACAAGAGGCGATTGGCCCAATTTACGGAAACACACAACGGCTACAGGTCTTGGGGAACAATATAGACTCGATCCTGAGTGCGATTGAGACGGTGCGCGGGCCATCGGATATTAAGAATAATGAGGAGGAGATCATCAGATCAGGGCCGGACAATGCGGGATTGTCATCTTACCTGGCGTCGATGAACCGTGTTACTAGGGCCTTGTCGGATCTCAAATCTACAAATATGAAATCAAACCAGCAGGCCTTGTCGGATCTTAGCAGGTTAATACAGTTTGGCAACCAGCAGCTGGAGTCCGTCTTTCGGCGGATACTACAGGAAGATGCAGCGCCAGTTGAGCCGCTAAACTTCATCACAAAACAGAAACCCTGGCCTACACTCAGCCAGGACAAGACCACACGCCTCGGCCTCATCAACTCCTTCGTCGGTGCCCGTCAACAAACATCAATGGTATCCCAAGAGAGCCCAACCGCAAAAATTTACGCCAACGTCCGCGGTCCATACCTACAAGCCTCACTCGCCAACCTCGCAGCCGCATCCGTAAACACAGCCAAAAAGAAGTCCGCCGACGCCATCTACAAGCACGGCACGAACGGCATAGGCATGTACGCCCAAGCCATCGAAGGCGCCTACATCGCCGAGCACGAAAACGTCTGCGCGCTCTTCGCCCGCGACGACTGGGGCCGCGTCTTCAACCTCACCTGCCAAGGCGCCATGGACGACGTAGGCAGGACCCTCCGCGAGCTGAACGTGCATATCCGCGCCCACCTCACCACGGACTGCTTCCTCGCCTACGAGATCCTCGAAATCATCTCCCAGCTCTCCAGCCGCGTCGAGACGCAAACAGGCGAACTCAAAGGCCCGTTCGGATCAGTCCTCAAACCCATCCGCGACACGGCGCGCTCCTCCCTCGCGGAACTCATAGACGATACGCGCAAGCGCGTCACCGGGATCCAGAGCATCCCCGTCGACGTCCCCCCCCTCCCCATCACCACCGAGACCATGGCGCGTCTCCAAACCATGGTGGAATTCCTGCGCCCAATCTCTGGAATTATGATCTCCCTCGGCGACGGAAACTGGAAGAGCGTCTCTGGCGCTAACCCCTCCGCGGACGCCACGCCCTCACTCGCCTCCTTCGACGTCACAGCAGACGGCAAAGAGCTCTTCGCGCACTATAGCGCTGATACGGTTGATACGCTCCTCTCTTCCCTCCAGGCTAAGGGCGCTCAGCTGCTCAAGACGAAGCAGTTGCAGGGTGTGTTCCTGGCGAATAATCTGGTGGTTGTGAATCGCATGATTGGAGCGTCTGATCTTGCGCCGTTGCTGAAATCGCGGATTCCGAGCTTGGATACGTGGAAGAAGAAGGCGACGAGCTTGTACATGGATCCGTGGCTGGAGACGTCGAGGATTCTAATGGATGTCGTTCATACCGGCGGCAGCAGGACGGGGGGTGGCAGAGCAGGCAGGCCGGCGTCGGGGAGCACGGGGAATGAGAGCGCGGCGGTGGTGAAGGCGCTCAGTAGTAAGGAGAGAGACATTATCAAGGAGAAGTTCAGGCAGTTTAATGCGACCTTCGATGAGCTGGTGGCGAAGCATAAGACGTTGACGATGGAGAAGGAGGTTAGGGAGGCGTTTGCGAGGGATGTGCAGGCCATGGTGGAGCCGCTTTATGGCAGGTTTTGGGACAGGTATCATGAGCTGGATAGGGGGAGGGGGAAGTATGTCAAGTATGATAGGGGGGCGGTGGCGGCGATTTGTGCGGGGTTGGCGTAGGTGGTTTGATACCCGGGGGGAAGTGAGGGAGCTCTCGAAGTGAGGGAGTGAGTTGGAGAGAGTTGGGAAGAGTGTTTCCGGGCTGGCCTGGGGGATAGCTTTGAGGGGATTTAGAAGAGCTGAATTACACTACGACTACTGTTATGATGTTGACAGGTATCCGTCTACTATTATGATCTTGACAGATATTCTTCTTTACAGACTCCTTTTATCGCAGCCTTACCCTACCGTCTGAAGAGTATCCATCTACCTACCTCTCTGTCCTCCAACCTGTCCTCCAGCCTGTCCTCCTACTGCCTTACGTTCCCCCACACGTCCTCACAAACAACACCCCCATCCCCTTTCCCACATCCCCAGGCAACACAAGCACATGAACCGTGATGTGTCCTCGCGACACGACCACGCGTCCCATCACACAACGAGGATGGATGACTCCTTTGATAACGGGTTGTATCACATGTCAATTTTATTTATTTTTGTGGGGGGTGTGCGGGTGCGTGTAGGGGTATTTTTTTACCAGGGGGGTTGCGCCACAGATTGTTGCTAGTGGGGTGCGGGTGCGAGTGTGGTACTTGGGAGAGAGAGATAAACAATAGGGAAAATGTGATATTTGTATGATATGTTTGTTTGTGCTATGGTTATGGTATGGGGTTAGGGGTGACGGGAATGAGGGTATACAGAGTTACAGAGTACAGATAGGGAACTGGTATGTACGAAAGATGAGGATACATCATAATGAGCACGAACATGGCACGAACGCAGAGATGGACAAAGTATCTTCTTGGATAACAGGACAGGATTACTTGTGGCGTACACGTCATGGATGAATAGTGGACATTTTACATTTTAGTGGTTGATTGTATCAGCCACAACTAAAGCTCGTGCTTGATTGCCCTTTCCAGGAGTAAATTTAGTAAATTTACTAAGAAATGTTAGTGAAATGTTAGTGAAAATGTTAGGGATCCAAGTACCGTAAAGTACTCTGCATAGCTTAGCCCTGCACTTCCCTGCAGTAAATTACTATCAGAAGTACAAGGGGAATACAAAAAATATTGGCCAGAACAGGGAGAACGAGAACCCCACGACAATTGTCAGGTTCGGGTTTCTGTCGCCATCATAGAAAATAACAAAACCTGAAATGGTTTTTGTACCTGTTAAATATTCGTCAGGTACCACTTAGATACATGTAGTATGCATGAGATACTCGGGTTTTCTCTAACAGGTACTTTCCCTCTATCAGTAATTATGTTATGCGTACCTCCACTTTCCCTGCCAACACCACAACGGGGCAACTTTCTTTTCCCTCCTCCCACATAAACAACTCCCTCCGAAACATCTCCAAAAAAATCCCTCCTTTCACTTCACAAAAACTCTCCTACACATCACCAGAGTCATACCAGAAGACTCGCTATAACAATCTCTATCTTTTGTCAACCCTTTGACAGGCTCTGCCGTCTCCAACTCCCATCGTCTCCGCTCGATACCGAGAGAGTAAAGCTATATAGCTCCCCTCGCTGTCACTGCTCGACCACAATCAACCAAATCAACCCACGACCTTCAATATGTCTTCCTATAACGACTCTGCTGCCTACCCAGTCATCGGCTCGACTGAGGGCTTGACCACAGGCTCAAACGCCGGCAACACCTTCACCAACGGTGAGGTACGGAGCTTCCTTCTCCCCCAAAACAGCTTCCTTTACTGATAACGTCACAGACACCCCCTTCCACCTCCACAGCTCCCACCACCACCCCAACACCAACTAATCCCTCCCATCCAGGTGCCTCCAACGCCTCCAACACCACCGCGAAGAACGTCAAAGAAACCCTCGCTCAGGGTAACACACCCTCCTTCCACCTACAAAAAAACAAACAATGAGGTCATAGCTAACCAAAGTCCCCCCCTCAGGTCCCGTCGCCGAAAACGTCAAAGCCGAAGCAACCAAGACCACCGCCGAGCTGTCCGCGCTCTCCACCTCGCGCCAGACCCCCTCCACGCGCACCGCCACCGGCCAGCCCCTCACGCACTACCACTCCTTCTTTGGCTCCCTCTTCAGCTGGGAGAACCCCCGCGCGTCGGCCCTCGCGTACGCCGCTACCGTGGTCTTCATCTTCGCGGCGCGCTACTTGGATTTGCTTCGCTATGGACTCAAGTTGACGTGGATGGCGCTTGGTGTCACCGTCGCCGCGGAGGTGGCGGGGCGCGCGCTGTTCAATGCGGGTTTCACGTCGCAGATAAGGCCGAGGAAGTATTATACCGTTCCCAAGGCGACTTTGGATTCGATGACTGGGGACTTGGATGAGTTGATCAACTTCTTCGTTATCGAGTCCCAGCGTCTCTTGTTCGCTGAGAACGTCCTAGCCTCTGGCGCAGCTCTCTTCTCGGCTTTCATCTCATACCACCTCGTTAAGATCGTTCCTCTCTGGGGCCTCGCTCTCATCGGCACCTCGGTCCTCTTCCTCGGGCCCCTGATCTACACCACCAACAAGGCCCTCATCGACGGACAAATCGAGCAGCTCTCCCAGATTGTCAACGCCCAGACTACCCAGGTCCGTCAGATGGCCAGCCAGCACGCTAGCAACGCCGCTGCTACTACCAAGATGTACGTCGGTGATTACTCGGCCAAGGCACAGGAGATCATCGGACGCGCGCGCAGCTCTTCGCCTGCGGACAGGAAGACCGTCGAGCCGGCTGTTACGACTGGTGTCAACGCCGCTAAGGTCCCGTCTACCTCGTCCGTCTCCCCGGCTGCTACTTCCACTTCCACCAAGAAATCCAAGTCCAAGGTCCCAACCACCGAGTCCTTCCCCAAGGTCCCGGAGACTGACTCCTTCGCCCCCTCTACCACCACCACCTCGTCCATCCCAGTCGACACCACCATCCCATCCACCACAGCTTCAAACGCCATCCCGGCTACCCTGCCAACTTACACCATCCCGCCACCCGGCGCAGCGCTCAAGACTGAGGGTCTCTCTTCCTCAGCTGCGGACGCGGCGGCGGATCTGCGCTTTGATGATTTCCCAAGTGCGCCAAAGAAGGTGGTTAATATCGGGGAGGATGGGCTGGCGAGGGAGGGCGTGCCGAGTGTTGCTGGTATTGCGGCGGGGTTGAGGGAGGAGGAGCTTCTTTCTTAGGTGGTGATGTTGAATGATGGTGAAGAGTGAAGGGGTGATGGGGAGGTGTTGTAAGAAAGAGAAGGTGTATGCTTATATCTCTGTCCGCGCTGTTTTGACGACTTTTAACGTTTTTCCTCTTCTCCGTCGGGATGAAAATCGGGAAGGAGGATGGATGGATGGAGGGTTGAAGTTTTTTTCTTCCAATGGAACGAACGAACGGAATGGGGCTTAATTCACTGCTCGGTGTGTGTACGTGTTGGTTGGTTGCTAGTTGCTTTTATTTTTTGTGTGGCTGCTGTTAGGTGGCTAGGTAGCTGGTACTGTGGGATGGAAAGGGGTGGGGGTTTCTAGATTGGGAGGATAGGGAATGGAGTCGTCTTTTTATTTTAATTCTTTGCCTTCAATCTGGTATTGACGTGTGTGATGATCATGTGTAGGATTTAGTAGTAAAGTGATTATCGTTTTTTATTCGTCCTTTTGAGATCATGTCTAGATTCTACCCCCCTCTTTTTCCTTTTCCCACCTTCCTATCCTAAATCCATCACCACCCACAGTCAATTACGCACCAACCTCCCCCCAAACCTCCTCAACAACCTTCCCCACCTCCCCCAAAAACCTACTAACCTCCTCCTCCGTCCCAACCGTCACCCTCAAACAACCCAAACACCCAAATTCCGTCCCTCTAAACCTAACAACCACCCCCCTCCCCGCAGCAAGTTTCTCATAAACCCCCTTCGCGACCTTATTATCCGGCTCCCCCTTCTGATTCAAAATCTCAAACAGCAGGAAATTCGCCGCCTCACCGCCGCGCAGCCGGCCTACCCCCTTGATCGAGGGTAGAGCAGTAACGAGACGTTCGCGCTGCGTGACGATTTGAGAGCGCGAGGATTCCATTTCTGCGATCCCTTCCTTTGACAGAGCAGCGGAAGCGAGGATGCTGGTCGGTGTGCTGATGTTATATGGTGCTTTGAGGGCGTTCATCAACCCCGCGACCTCCTTTGCTGCGAACGCGGCACCGAGACGGACGCCCGCGAGTCCGAAGGCTTTGGAGAGGGTTTGGAGGACTACTAGGTTCGGATACGCTGTGACCAGCGGGGCGGCAGAGGAGGAGGGCGGGGCGAAATCGATGTAGGCTTCATCTACTACTATAATCCCATTATACGTCTTGTGGTTGAGTAGTTCGATTATGTCTGCAGGCGGGATGAGAGATCCAGTCGGGTTGCCGGGGGAGCAGAGGTAGAGGATCTTTATCGTCTTGTCTGCCTCCAGCGCAGCGGAGAGGGCAGGGACGTCGGGCCCGAATGTTGGTGCGGGGAGGAGAGGGATGGAGACCAGGGAGACGTCGTTGGTGTGTGCGGAGACGGTGTACATCCCGTACGTGGGCGGGCAAACCAAAATCTTATCCCGGCCGGGGACGCAGAAGGAGCGCAGGAGGGCGTCGATGGCTTCGTCGCTGCCGACGCCTAGGAAGAGGTTCTCGGCTGTCAGGGGTGCGGGTGTTGGTGTTGAGGAGGAGGGAGGGGCGGAGGCATTGCGCAGGTCGCAGAGCAGGGTTTTGAGAGGGCCTTGGTGGGGGTCGGGGTAGCGGTTTAAGGTCTTGAGGGAGAGGTCGGCGCTGGTGATGGAGGGGGGGAGGGAGGGGCCGAAGGCGTTTTCGTTGGCGTCGAGGAGGATGTTGGTGCCGTCGTCTTTGTAGTCGCTGGGGGGGGGGGTTAGTTGAGGGGTTGTTGAAGGGGAGGGGAGGAGGGGGAGGTTGGCTTACTCGCGCGCGCAGCGGTAGGGTTGGAGGGCGAGGATGTTGGGGCGGGCGCAGGTCTGGAGGTTGAAGGGTGAGGATGAGGAAGACATGGTGGGCGGATTGGGGGCGTGAAGTTGGTGATGGGGGAGGAAGAAGGGGGTGGAGGGGAAGGGGGATTGGGATGATTATATGGTGGGGGAGGAGGGGGAGTCACACAGATTAGTGGTATAGTATTGTAAGCCCGCTGGTGTAGTATTTATTTTACGGTGGGGTTAAATGGACCTAGTGCGCAGTTTTGGTGGGGGTGTGTCTCTCGGTTGCCAAGAAACCACTTTACGCGGGAAAACGCGTCTTGGAGTCAAGCGCGTCGCGTCAAATCTCCTATCCACCAACTTCAAACGCCCGCAAGGAACAACTTCGGAAGTAAACCACCGCCACAACCAACGACCAAATTACTGCATCTCTTGTTGGCAGAGTATTTGAAGTCGATTTCTGAGGAGCGAATACCCGGCCCTGTCTGCCTATCCCTCACTCGTAATCGCCCATCATGAACGGCTTGGAGCTGAGAGATGAAGTGGTCAAGGACCGCATCCGCCAGGCGGAGGAGTTTCTCGATCCCAGTATGTCGTCCTTGAGATTTGGTGATTACTTACTGGCAAGCATGAATCTAACAGCCTCTAGATGACAACCAAGCGCGCAGCTACCGCTCCGAGATTATTCTAATGCTACAGCAAAGGAAGCGCCGCCTCGTCGTCTCCATCGACATCGTGCGCGACCACAACGTCGAGCTGGCAGAGGGTCTGCTCAACCAGCCTTTCGATTTCTCACAGGCCTTCGACAAGGCGCTCAAGAATGTCGTGGCGACGATGCCGAGCGTGACGAAGGCGCAGACGGACGAAGAGACGATGTACTACTGCGCGTTCGCTGGCTCCTTCGGCCACCTGGCCTGCAACCCTCGCACAATCAACTCATCGCATCTGAACCGGATGGTCAGTCTTGAGGGTATCGTGACGAAGTGCAGTTTGGTGCGGCCGAAGATTGTGAAGTCGGTTCATTATAATGAGAAAGAGGATAAGTTTCATTTCAGGACGTATCAGGACCAGACGATGACGATGGGCCAGGCGTCGACGAGTAGCGTGTATCCGCAGGAGGATGAGCATGGGAACCCACTTACGACGGAGTATGGATTGTCGACGTATAGGGATCATCAGACGATTAGTATACAGGAGATGCCGGAGAAGGCGCCGGCGGGACAGCTGCCTAGGGGTGTGGATGTGATTGTTGACGATGACTTGGTGGATATGGTGAAGCCGGGAGATCGCATCCAGCTTGTGGGCACATTCCGCTCGCTCGGAAACCGCAACACGGCACATAACAATGCACTCTTCAAGACGGTGGTGCTGGCCAACAATATTATCCTACTCTCGTCCAAATCCGATGGCGGTATCGCGACGGCAACAATCACCGACACAGATATCCGCAACATTAACAAGGTCTCCAAGAAGAAGAACGTCTTTGAGCTCCTCTCGCAGAGTTTAGCACCTAGTATTTACGGACACGACCACATCAAGAAAGCCATCCTACTCATGCTCCTAAGCGGTAAGGAGAAAAACCTCGAAAACGGCACGCATCTAAGAGGAGACATCAACATCCTCATGGTCGGCGACCCCTCGACCGCCAAATCCCAACTCCTCCGCTTCGTCCTCAACACCGCCCCCCTCGCCATCGCCACCACCGGCCGCGGCTCCTCGGGCGTCGGTCTCACCGCCGCCGTAACCACGGACCAGGAAACCGGCGAGCGCCGCCTCGAAGCCGGTGCTATGGTCCTCGCTGACCGCGGCGTAGTCTGCATCGACGAGTTCGACAAGATGTCCGACATTGACCGCGTGGCCATCCACGAAGTCATGGAGCAGCAGACCGTGACCATCGCCAAAGCAGGGATCCACACCTCCCTCAACGCGCGCTGTTCCGTGTTGGCAGCTGCGAACCCGATCTATGGACAGTATGATACGCACAAGGATCCGCATAAGAACATCAACCTGCCCGATTCGCTGCTGTCGCGTTTCGATTTGCTGTTTATCGTCACGGATGATATTGAGGATAAGCGCGATCGCCAAGTCAGCGAGCATGTCCTCCGCATGCACCGCTACCGCCAGCCCGGCACTGAAGAGGGAGCCCCTGTGCGCGAATCCGGCGGCCAGACCCTCGGCGTGGGAATCGCAAACGATGCCTCCGCCTCGGCACCCACCGAAGTATACGAGAAATTCAACGTCATGCTGCACTCCGGCGTGACCCTGACCCGGGGTCGCGGCGCGAATAAACGCATTGAAGTCCTCTCCATCCCCTTTATCAAGAAGTACATCCAATACGCCAAGACGCGGATCAAGCCCGAGCTGAGCCAAGAGTCTATGAACCGGGTCGTAGAGATCTACGTTAGTCTGCGTAATGACGATATGGCGATGAACCAGCGCAAGACGTCGCCGATGACGGTCAGGACGCTGGAGACGCTTATTCGTCTCGCTACTGCGCATGCGAAGGCGCGACTGAGTCCGATGGTGGAGGAGAGGGATTCCCTTGCTGCGGAGGCGATATTGAGGTTTGCGCTTTTCAAGGAAGTAGTAGAGGATGAGAAGCGCGGGAAGAGGCGCAAGACGAGGGTTGAGGAGGAGGAGAGCAGTGGGGATGAGGATAGTAGCGATGATGATGAGGATGAGACCCCTGTTTCCCGTAGTGCGACGGCACCGTCCACCCGCGGTACGGCGAGGACGAGGGCTATGCCGAAACGTGGCGCGAGAGAAGCCAGCGAGGAGAGCGAGGAGGAGGTATACACCGCTTCCCCCCGCACGGCGAGGACGAGAGCTTCGGCGTCGCAATTCCAAGCTGCGAGGGAGTCGACGGCAGACTTGGCATCCGGGACGGCGGCGTTGTCTCTTGCGCCTAACCCGGACGCTATGGACGACGACGAGGAAGAAGAGGGAGAAGGCATCACCGACGCGAGGTTTGCGGTTTTCCGCGCTGCGTTGGGGAAGGTGGTTGGAGGGCCGCTGTTTGAGGATGATGCGGCGGAGGTGGGGGATGTGGTTGTTGCTGTTAATGGGGAGAGTAAGGGGGCGGTTGGGGGGGCGTTTGGGAGGGGGGAGGTGGTGGCCGGGTTGAGGAGGATGGATGGGTTGAATCAGATTATGTGAGTACTAACCTTTCCCTTTCTGGAATTTGGTGGTTGGAGATGGAGACTAATGGACGATAGGTTTGCGGATGGCGAGATGGTTTATAAGATCTAAGACACCGAATTGGTTGGGTTGGGTTGGGATGGATGGGGTGGGATGGGGGATGGGGGATGTGAGATGTAATTGGGAATTTTACGAAAGGTGATGATGATAGTTGAGACGCGACACATGTGAGGAACACCACGGTAGGAAGAGACGGGAGAATGGATGGAAGGGGTGGGGGATAGGCGTTATTGAAATTTTGCCCACGGTGGGCGTTCGTTGCGGCGTTAGAAGACGCTGGGGTTGCATGGATGGAGATGAACGACGGTAGAGGAGTGTGTGGGAACTAAGAATCTGTCTACCTATCTATCTGTGTGTCTGTTCCAAAGCGCCATTTCCGCCTTATGTAAGTGTAATAGTATTAGTGGCGAGTTGTCTGACCGAGGATGGACATGGACACGGATATCTAGCTTGCAAAACGCACAACAATATCTATCTACCACGAATTAAACCACCCCCTCTAAAAATTAAATCCCAAAGCTCCCATCCAAACGCCCATCAACATACCACCCCACGCTCTCATATCGACACCCCCGCCATCCTCCCCGCCAACCCCTCATCACCCCGTCCCTCCAACTCCCTCATCCTCTCCCCCACATCCACGCCATTCCACCTCTCCCTCCCCTCCCCATCAAAGCTAAGAACCGGCATCCCAACCTGCTCAATCGCCAAACTCGCCGCCACATTCCCCCACCTCGCCGCCTCCTCCAGTCCCGCTCCACGGGCGTGCGTTATCGATAGCGCGCCGAGGAATGCGTTGCCGCCTCCCGTGGGGTCGATGACTTTTGCGGGGTTGGTGTGGTAGGCTGGGAGCCAGGTTGAGAGGCCGAAGTCGCGGGTTGAGATGTCGTCGTCGTCTTGGTCGTTGGAGGAGGAGGAGGTGGGGGAGGAGGAGGTGGGAGAGGGGGGGGAGGAGGGGATATCGGCGAAGAGGGACATCATGTCTATATCCGCCGTCAACGCCAATCCGCCACCGCGGATCTTCTTCGCTTTCTTCGGGGGCGGAGGAGGAGGGGACGCGAGGTTTGTGTTTGAAGATGGTGTAGGCCGCGGATGCGTTGGTGCGGAGCGTCCGCCGTTTTGCGCGATGTAGCACCCGTCTGCGCCGCAGCGGACGATGATGGCGACGGAGGAGAGGGGCATGGAAGCGAGCAGCATCTCTGCTGCGTCCTCGACGAAGGTGCGGTCTACGGAGCCGTCGGGGAGGGAGGCGGGGGAGCTCATCAGGGTGCCGAGTTCGGAGTGGTTGGGGGAGCAGATGTCGACGTAGCCTAGTGCTGCTGTTGTGGACAGGAGTTCGGTGGGGAGGCAGAGGTCTGGGACGGGTTCCCAGATGAAAAGGGGTTTGGGTGGGGAGAGCGGGTAGAGGGTCTGCCGGCGGAGAGAGAGGATGTTTGTGACGAGGCTGATGCAGCGGGAGGGGGAGCAGATGAGGTGGAATGACTTGGCGTGGAGGAGGGCGGGGGAGTCGAGGAGGTCGTTGTGGTCGAGGCGGAGCTTGGGGGTTGTGTACTTGAAGGCGCGGTGTTGGGGGTCGGTGGGGGAGGAGTAGGTGTTCAGGGCGCGGGTGGTGAGGCGGGTGGGGGAGGTGCGGAGGAGGCAGGAGGTGTGCCAGGTGTTGAGGAGGGAAGTTTGTGAGGAGGGGAAGTCGGAACCCCGGTCGACTATCCAGCCTACTTTTTTGGAGAGGTGGGGGGCGGGGGAGGCGAGGCGCGCGCCCAGGGCGGAGTAGGTGCCGGCACCGCCGAGGACGTTGTGTTGAGGTGGTTGGGGGGGGGGGTATTGTATTTCATCTGTGAGGTGTTAGAGAGGGGTTAACACGTGTTTTGGAGAAGCCAGTGGCCAAGGGAATGAATAAATGCAGACTGACAGACTGGATTTGAGTAGCACTCCTTTCAAATACACCAAAAGTCTTTTTGAAAAAGCTCAAGATCGTCTGTGGTCGAAGCAAATCATGCCAGACTGGAGATAAGAGGATGAGGGGTAATAGTAGATGAACATCAAGTTATAAAGGCGAGAACTGAGCATATATGAAACTTATAGCAAAGTCTCCAGAATCCCAAACTATTCACACATGTAGACAAGGGTATATATGCATCCTGGCCGTATAATAGATGGTGGTATTGTACAGTACATACGACACCGACCGATACCGGTGTAAATTGACGCCTGGGAGGATAGACAGATGACAGACAGAATAAACACAGCAGCTTACCAAGAATGAACATCCCAAGAGTGCAGAAGTCTATCTCCTGATCTGGGTTGATCTCCTCCAGGTCCATAGCGGTGGCCATTTTCCGTTATATGGTGAAGTTATTAGAGTTGCCACTCTATCTATTAGTAGAGAAGAAGCAACGAACGACGACGGGGACAAGGCTGAGGGTTTTATTTGTGGCGGCAAAATTTAGTTGCTGGGTCCACCATTCACCATCCCACTAAACCGCAAGGCTCCCACTTCAGCCCTTCAGGAGGCCGGATTAAATGTATCGCCGAATCTCCGTTTAATTACTCCGGAAAGTGGTGAGACAAAGAGTAAAGAGTGGCCCGACGAGCTACTATTGACTTATGTCAGCCTACGCCATTGTTATCAACACAATTAACCACCATTTCTCTTTCTCTTCGCTGTAGAAAGTCATATATCTTTATATCTTCACATAAGTCAACATATATCATCGCACTTTCCTGCATAATTGCTTGCAGTTGTTGTCTTTGGACGTCACAGTTACTCAACTCCCTTCCTCCATTGGCTTGCCGCATACGACGCATACGTCTGGCAAGAACCGTCTGCCTGCTTGCGCCTTCCTTCTTTCAAATCATTCTGCACAACAAAGCTACTCAAGATGTCTGCCAACATGCACAATCTGACAACTCTCATTAAGAGGTAATCCCCATTCAATTCTCTTTCTTCCCATCTCCAAATCACAACTACGGGCGCAGCCTACCACTTAACATGCCGCTGGGGAGACCAATTTATTCAATCAGGAAGGACAGCACGCTAACTAGACTGATTCGCAGGTTGGAAGCTGCAACATCTAGGTTGGAGGACTTGGTGACACCAGCCTTCGAGGATCCAGCATCGTCGTCAACACCAAAAGAAAATGGCGACAATTCCACAACCACCCGAACCCCCGCTGCGTCAGGGAGAAACACGCCCGCAGCTGCTGCTGGTGCTATTGGTGGTGCTGCTGCTGCTCCGATAGCCGCTGCCGCCGCAGCAAATACTATTTCCCCACCCAAGCCAGCTGACGACCCGGTGCCCGAGTCGGTGGAGGACTTCGATACCTTCCTGGACACATCGGTCAAGAAGTATGTTGATCTCAGTATCGAAATCGGCGGGGCTGTTGCGGCTCAGGCTGCACGAGTCGCGAAGGTCTTCCAGAATGAGCGCACGCTGCTCCTCATCTCCACAATGTCAAAGAAGCCCGACTCGGCTGGGAGCGAGTATATGGAGCTCCTCAAGCCTCTTCAGCAAGAGATCAGAGCGGTTATCGATGTGAAGGACGCAAACCGTGGCTCGGAAGTCTCGAACCAGCTCAGTGCTGTTGCCGAGAGTATAGGAGTCATCGCTTGGGTCACAATGGATAACAAGCCGTATAAGCATGTTGATGATAGCTTGGGATCTGCCCAGTACTTTGGAAACAGGGTCCTGAAAGAGTTCAAAGAGAAGTGAGTCTTGTTATGATGTCAGGTAGCTTCGGCATACTAATAGAATCCAGGGACCCCAAACAAGTCCAATGGATCCAATCTTACTACCAAATATTCAAGGACCTGAGCGAATACGTCAAGAACACCTTCCCCCACGGACTGACGTGGAATCCGAACGGTGTCAGCCCGAAGGAGGCCATGAAGACCGTGAGCTCGAGGGAGTCGAGTCCAAGTCAGGCTCCAGCGCCATCTCCCTCTTCGTCTCAAGCGTCGTCTGCAACTGCAGGGGGACCACCACCACCCCCTCCACCTCCACCTGGCCCAGCGCCAAAATTCGATATTAAAGAGGCAGCGAAGCCCGTAGCCGCCGTAGGAGGGATTGGCGCGGTCTTCTCCGAGCTGAACAAGGGCGACTCTGTGACTAAGGGTCTTAAGAAAGTAAGCGCGAACGAAATGACACACAAGAACCCATCGTTGCGTGCTAGCTCCATCGTCCCAGACCGGAGCGAGAGTAGTCTGAGCCCTACGTCGTCCATCAGCCGCAACAAGAGCCCTGCGCCGCGCAAGACTCCCAAGCCGGAGTCTCTGAGGACCAAGAAGCCCCCGAAGAAGGAGCTCGATGGTAACAAATGGATTATCGAGAACTTCGACAACGAAGCTGAGATGATTGAGATTGAGGCTTCCATCTCTCAATCCATCCTCATCAGCAGGTGCAGCAAGACCACTATTAAAATCAATGGAAAGGCCAATGCCATTTCAATTGACAACACCGCCCGCCTGTCTCTCGTCATCGACTCTCTCGTCTCGTCCGTTGACGTTGTTAAGTCCTCCAACTTCGCATTGCAGGTTCTTGGCACGCTTCCAACTATCCTCCTCGACCAGGTCGATGGCGCCCAGATGTACCTGGGCAAGGAGAGCATGAAAACGGAGGTCTTTTCTAGCAAGTCCTCGAGCGTTAACCTCAATATCATTGAGGGCGAAGAAGGCGACTTCAAAGAGGTTGCGCTGCCGGAGCAGATCCGCACCTATATTAATGAGAAGGGCCAGCTTATCAGTGAGATTGTAGAGCATGCCGGTTAGATAGGTTTTCTCGTGGGGGGTTTTGTTTATATTTGTATCGATAGGTGTGCCTCTCTGTCGATACCAGCGTGGCATGGGGTTGTTGTAGAGCGCGACAGTCACATAGCTTTAGCAATGGAAGTATCTTTGTTTGTCAAGAGGTTTCTCGTATTTTTACTAATATTGTCCCTTCGTCTATGACCCCTGATGCGACTCCGAATATGTACAAACACGGCCATCCGACATCTTATGCGGACTTCTTCCCCTCCTTGACCTCCTTCTCGTGCTCAATAATCTGCTTGCTCCAGCTGTGTCCCGTTAGTATCCATTATGGCATTTAATGCATGCTGCGGCGAGAGATTGCACATACTATCGACTTGGGTAGAAGCGGCCCTGCTCTGGGAACTTCGTCCTGTACTCGTTCTCGGCGCTGAACTTCCATGCCATTGCCGTGACTCCGAAAATGGCCGTCAACATCACCGCGGTGTTGACCTTCCAGTTCTTAGGCTGAGTGTACCAGCCACCAGCTGGTGACCAGACGTGCTTGGGGTATCTACAAATAGTTGGTTAGTTGCTGTACTGAAGTAATCGATCGTTCGTGTCGTGGGAGAGAGCTCGCAAAACGTACGGAACTTTTGCGCCGCCACCCTGAAAAACAATTAGCACGCATCCCACATATCGCAGTCGTGCAATTGGACTTACCATCTTGATGAATTGGCTGTAATCGTGGTGGTTGATTGTTCCGCTCCAACGCGAATTTCGAGCGGATGAGGTTGGATTGGGAGGTGGTGAGGGACTTGCCGGCCTGCTTAGTCATCACCCAATTGAGGCACGAGATCTTTCTCGCTCGCAAGCTTTAAAAATTATTGGACCGCGCATCTCTCCCCTACCACAGAAGTCGCCCAACGCCGCCCCAATCGACCATTTACGAAGTTGTCATTCCGGACCGGCGAGGACGTACAAGAGGAGGACATATACAATATACCCGATGAAGAGTTTACGGGTGGCTGAGAAATGGACGGGCCAGCTGCTGGCAAGCAGGACTGCAAGACCCTGCTGCATCCGACAGCAGCGCCAACAAGGCCAGCAGCAGCTCGTACGAGGCATTGCCACTACCAGGCAACTATCTAGCCCAGCCGCAGCAGCAGATGAAGTCCTCTTCGAAGATGAATTGCTCAACCCGCTCCGCCAAGCCCCCGAGGAGTCCTTCCCATCACCCCTACCCAGCGCGGCTCACACCTCCGCCAAGCTGGCCGCACTACACGCCCGTCTCGGGCTCCCCGCGAAACTCCCAGTCGAAACGCTGGCGAGGACGCTCGTCGACCCCTCCGCTGACCAGGCGAGGGACTTCAATAACGCTTCCCTTGCCCTAGTAGGCTCCTCGCTCCTCTCCTTCCATGTCTCAGAGTGGATCCTATGCACCTACCCCCGCCTCCCAATGGCCGTCCTCTTCTCCGCGATGAACGCCTACGTCGGCCCCGCCACGCTCTCCAAGCTCGCCCAAGAATGGGGTGTTGAGTCCGCCGCCGCCCCTGGCTCGGAAGTCGACCCGGGACTCCTCCAGTTCTCCAAGCTGAAGCCGGGAAGCCAGCTCCCTACCGCGACATCGGCGCGCCCGAACGATGACCAGAATTACCGTCGTGGGTTGAGCAGTCGTGTGGTCTATGATGACGAGTTCGGTGATGTGGTTAGCAAGTTCTCGCTGGCTGAGGCGCAGACCTCGGAGGCTGCACATTCGAACTTCGTGCGCGCCCTCGTGGGAGCAGTATACATGCACAACGGCCGCAGTGCCGCAAAGGCGTTTATCCGCGCCCACGTGCTATCGCGCCACCTCGCAATCGAGAAGCTGTTCGTCTTCGAGACAGCGACGCGGGACCTGTCGCGGCTGTGTGCGCGCGAGGACTTTGAGTTCCCCGTTGCTAGGCTGCTGAGCGAGACGGGGAGGAACAGCAGACATCCGGTGTATGTGGTTGGGATTTTTAGCGGGAAGGATAAGCTTGGTGAGGCGGCGGGTGCGAGTCTGGGGGAGGCGAAGACGAGGGCTGCGATTGCGGCGTTGAAGGCTTGGTATATGTATTCGCCTGTTGCGGGGCAGGGGACTAGCGCGCCGGTGCCGAGTGATGTGGAGGAGGGGGGGAGGTGGGAGGGGGCGCATATTGATATGGGTGAGATTGTGGCTTGTTAGATTGGGAGAGGGAGTTTTGTATGTATAGACTGTATGATGGATTTGGGGCATGGGAATGGGGGAGACTTTGTGTACTGGACTACTACTAGCGGGAATTGGGGATGGGGAGATGGCAGCGTTTTTGTGCGCATGCTGGGTGTACTATTTGTGGATAGTTGTACAATATACTGGCTCATGTAGAATTCAATGCACACCTCTCGAAACATGAACAAGATATCCATCACAAGTACAAGAATTCAACCATATATCATGCATAATGTCCAAAGATCAAATGATGTATGCGGGCATATCAAAACGCAAGATTTCACGCCACCGATATAACAAAGCCCCCCCATATCCCATCCATGTCTCTCATACAAATGCTACCATTCCTAAGAAGCTGGCAGCTATATAGAACCACCCTCCCTCTCGATACCCAAACGCCCAACAAAATCTTTTTGAGGCAAGCAAACGAAATGCATCCAAATAAAAACCGTCTACGAGGAAGCAGCTGGCGCCTCCTTGGTGTCAACCTTCTTAGCCGGTGCCTGTCCTGCTCCTCCGTCATCCTCGCGCGCGCGCTTGTTGCTCTCACCTCCTTCCGGTGCGGAAGCCTTGGCAGCACTATCATTAAGTCAGTACGAATCCCAATGGTTAGTTAGGGGTAGTTCCACTTACGCCTCCTCGTTTCTGTTGTTATCCGGGCGGGATCCCCTGGCCTCGCGGTTGGGGTTGCCACCACGTCCTCCACGTCCGCCACGACCTCCGCGACCTCCACGACCACCATCACCACGGCCGCCACGGCCCCTCTTGTTATCCCTGAACCCGTTCCTCTGGTCATCATCACGGCGTCTCTTCCAGTCACTTGGGTCGCGGTCACCTCCACGTCCACCGCGTCCACCGCGTCCACCGCGTCCACCGCCACGGACCCTGGTCTCCTTTGGCTTCCTCACGCCATCCGCAATCTCCTTGTTGCACTTGATGACATACTCGCCCTTGGACATGATCTCGAGCTCCTGCTCGCCCTTCCACTTCGGCTTTGGGTCCAGCGCGAGGAACGCCTTGGCCAGCTCCTCGCTCGCGAACTCGACGTACACGGAGCCCTTGAAGGCCTTGGTGTCGTCGTCGCGGCGGAGGCGGACAGCGTTGGTGGGGCCGTGCTCCGCGAAGAAAGCCTCGATGTCGAATTGGGTGGTTGCCTCTTCGTCGCCGAAGCCCTTGGCGTAGACGGAGCGGGCCTCCTTTGCCTTGGAGAGCTCAGCGGCTTCGGAGCCTTGGTTCTTTCTCAGAGCCACCTTGCGCTTGACGACCTCCTCGTCGGCGGCGCCGCTGACTTCGACGACGGCTGAGGTCTTCAACGCCTCGACGATGGCGGAGTAGGGCTGGAAACGCTTCATGCGGCCGAATTCGTGGACTTTCTTCAGCGATACGGGCTTGTTCTCGGAGCCGCCGGTCAATTCTAGCATGAAATCGTCGGTTGGGAGGTTTGAGTCACCGAAGTAGAAGTCAACCTTCAAACCAGTCAGCATTCGTCAAGAAACTAGGAAAGGGATAGGCGCATACCTGGGCGCGGATCTCGGACGGGTTGTCCGTGATTGGGAGCTTAGATGGGTCGAACTTGCTCTTGCTCTCGTATCTCTTGAACACGCGTGGTCCTCTGTCCTGGCCGTTGCGCTGGAATCCTCCCTTCCTGTCAGAGCCCTCCTTAGCCTCCTCCTCAGTCTTCTCGGCGCCATTGGCGGGGGCCTCAGTAGCAGCTGCTGCTGCAGGGGCAGCATCCGCTGCTGGTGCAGCCTCAGTCTTCTCTGGCGCAGCTTCAGTCGCCGCTGGGACTTCTGTAGGCGCCGAAGTTGCGACAGGCTCCTCCACCTTGGGAACCTCAGGAACGGAATCCGACATATTAATTAGATTGTTGACGGATTGGCCGGCAAACAATTGATATATGTATTCTTTAATATAACTTGTAGGTTATATTAAGTCGATGTTGGAGTGACGGATGCGGTGATGAGAGAAAATGGCGGGGTGAAAGGTTGATAACACGCGGTACAACCTGCACTGTCTTTTTGCTTTCTTGTCAAGAAATAATCCTGTTGAGCAAATATAAGTATGCCGTATAAGATAATATATATTTTGAGGGGATTGACGTACAAAAACGGCGACAGAGTGGTTATGAGTGTTTTAATGCTCCGAGTAAAATGCAAGGCTGGTGACCAAAAGTTCGACAAAAGAAATCGAAGAGCTGCCTCGCTTGATGGGCAAGGCTGCAAATTCCGCAAAAGCTTTCCGCCGACCCTCCGCTGCCTCCGCTCCGCTCCGTACTCTCCGCTCCGCCCGCTAGACCGCATTGAGATTTTTCGAGGCTTGCATTTCGAGGTTGAAGCATCCCGAACGTCGTCTCGTGCTCGAATTGGGTCTCGAATTGCCGCGTGCTGCCTCCAATTCCCGCAGTCCACCGCATACACATAGCTCACCATGAGGACAAGACGCTTCCATGGCCTCAAGGCCCCAGTAAGCTTCATTCCATCCCCAATTTCCGCGTCTCCAAACGCTTCACCCGTGTACGCCTGCTAACCATCTGAACCTGCCAGAAAATCCGCATGTCGATGAGCAAATACAACCTCTACAACCTCTCTCAACAAAAAAGAACCGTCCTTCGCGCTACCTACTTCCAGCAGAAATGGTTTGCGAAGAGGGAAACCCGCGCCTACCACGGCGAGCAGATCCGTGAGAAGAAGTGGGAGCGAATGTTTACGTCTCGCATCAAGTCCGTGATACCCATGAATCACAGATACATGGCCCACTACGATGGATCTGAGCAGGCCGCCGGTCGCGGCTCGGGCCTTCAGACCGGTGAAGCTTTGGATGCAAAAGGTCTTCGGTTGAGAAAGAACAAGGTGATCCCCTACATGGGCATGACATATGCGCCAGTAGAGCGGAGACTGGACACTGCGGTTTTCCGTGCCCTGTTTGCCAGCAGTGCAAGGCAAGCTCGGCAGTTTGTTCTGCACGGTGGCGTCAAGGTCAATGGCAAGAAGGTATGGGCGTTAACTTTCCACACATGCCAATTACCGGCTAACAACAGCTTCAGATGACCTATCCCGGCTACCTCCTCAACCCCGGCGACATGTTCCAAGTCGAGCCCGACCGCGTCCTCTTCGCCACCGGCGCCCCCAAAGAAGTCGAAGACGTCCAGGCAACCAAAGCCCACCGCAAGCGTCTCGCCGCCGCGAAAGCCCCCCGCGAAGAGACCACCTCAGAAGAGACCTCTGAAGAAGCCACACCCGCCGAAGAGCCCGAGCTCGACGAAGCAGCCGTCGAGAAGAAGCAGCGCAAAGAGCACAAAGACAACCTCCAATCGCTCCTCGCCAGCGCGCGCGCCGTCCTCGCCGACAAGAGCGCCCACAGCCCCAACGCCAAGAAGAAGCAGGAGATTCGCGCCTTCGCCGCCACTGTGCGCCGCGCAATCGGCAGCGTGAGCCGCACCACCACCGAAGACCTGGACGCGCAAGTCGCCGAGCTAGTGTCCAAGCTGTCCCTCGCCAACGTGCCCAAGGCCAAGCCGGTCGCTGCTCCGACTTCGGGAACCGTCGACCCGTCGCTGCAGGCGCAGGTCGTGGCCAGCACCAAGGAGTCAGCTGTGGAGATGGCACCTGCGGCAGACCGCAAGACTCTCGCGGAGGCGCTGCGTGAGGTCCGTGAGAACCCGATTGATTCGAGTAAGCCATATGCGACGCCGTGGAGGCCGCGTCCGTATATGTCTGCGTTTGCGTTTGTGCCGAGATACCTGGAGGTTAACCATAATATCTGCTCGGCGGTGTACTTGAGGCATCCGGTGGCGCGACCGGGGGTTGCTGAGGTGCCGTCGCCGTTCTCGTCGGAGAGCTCGACGCTGGCTTATAACTGGTACTTGAGACGGAGGTAGATGGATAAGACAGGGGATGGAAAGATAGAGTGGGATATATGGGGTAAGATAGTTTGGGGGGTGAGCAGTGTAGCGTGCATTTGTATCATAGGTGGGGTTTGTGCAATGTTTCGAACGTGTATGATTGGGGTATTGAAATGAGATAAAATGTATTTCTATATAGAAATGTACAGCTCTTCTAAGTTACATGGCAATTCGTAAAGCTCCGCCAAGTGTCGAGGGTTTCTTTGATCGTGAGGACCTAGTCCACAAGGCCGAGACACAGGACCCTCATCTACCCTTCAACAGTTTCTTCACAATCGAAGCACGATATCGTTTACGGCAAGAAGAAGATATTTAACAAAGAGAGTAGACATTCAATTCCAAACATATGTTCATAAAACCCTAAGGTAACAGACGGAAGCGCTCTGCTATCCATCACTCAAGATACTATCCAGACACCCCAACGCCAAAATCGTATGCATGTCCCGCAAGCAAGGACAGTAAATATGCAAACCGCTCTCCTGAAATATAATCCGCTTTCGCCCTCCCCTTCATGCAAGTCATCACTCAACCCCTTCAACCACTCAGCTCATCCCATATGTCCATCCGCCCTCTCTCCTCAGCCTCTCTCTCGCAACCAAATCGCGTTGAATCTCCTCCTCCGTCAACCTATCAGTCCCGCTCCAGTTGGCACTGCTCGTTCTCTGCCTAAACTTCCCCCAACGCTCCTTATTCCTAAAGACCTCTTCCATCCTCAGCTCCCCTGGTGCTCCAAACACACTCGTAGGGTCACAGCCCTCCTGCGCCATGATCCCGGCTGCGAGGTTAGGGCTGTTCGCCCAGTCGGGGACAGCAAAGTCACCGCCTGCATCCGAGTCCTCGTCTTCGGAGTCCGTGTGGATTTCAGGCAACTCAATGTTCTCACCGTTCATGTATCGTGGTGACGACTTGGCCGAAGGCTTCGAGGTCGACTTGCCGTTGGGGTGGCCGGGGCCAAGAGGACGCGCGGGTGTCTTGTGCGCAGGGTTGGGTGCGAAGTTGATAGGTGCCTTAGAGGTCTGCGTCATGTCCATTGGGCGAGCAGGCTTGGATTGCATGTGTTGGGGGATTGCGTGTGGTGCGTTGTGGACGGTATTGTGCGAAGATGGTGCAGCGGAGTATCCAGATGGGAAGAGAGACTTCATTGGGACATCCTGAAAATTGGTTAGCTTAGTCTGGAGAGATTCCGTTGAGTTGCATACCTTTTGACGAATGGTTGACTGTCTAATTGGAGGAGCCATTGCTCCTCTATGTTGAGTCTCCATGGCATCATCAAGGAACTCGTCCTCGGTCTTGCGTCGCTTCGAATCATTTTGGTGATAAGAAGGTCCGCTCCGCTGCATCGCCGGTCGAGATTGGGCTTCGTCAGCAGGCATCGGGCGCTTCGGCGGTGCCTTTGTAGTATTCTGGAGAGTGTTCATTCTGATCTCTTCTTGGGACCTCTGCATAGTAGGGTTCATGCGATTAACTGGCTCAGGCTCCGCACGATGGATGGCAGGAAGCGGCTTGTCTCGCTCGGCATGTGGGTTCGGGCGAGCAGGTGGTGGGGGAGGCCTGTTGAGTTTTGCCTTTTCCAATTCCTGCTTCTTCTCCAAAGCACGCTGGGCATTGCGCTTTGATTCGAGCTGGCTTGTCAGCTCAGCTTTGGCGTCACGCTTCCGCTGAGCCTCTCGCTCATCCTGCTCTCTCTTGCGGGCAGCGGCTTCCAAAGCCTTGACCTTCGTTGTCGTCGATGATGAAACGCTCTTCAAGCTATCAACAGATGCCTTTGGGTGAAGGCCTCTGACAGGCTGCTTGGCTCTGGATGGTCCAGCAACCGGTTGAGGAACAGCCGGAGGCAGCGACTCGCCAAGAGAGGCGGCCAATGCAGCGTTGGATGGTTGGAACGGGCGAGATCCAGTGTTAACCCGGATGACAACCGGGGCACCACGAGAGTTCGTAGGTGGCTGCTTGGCGGTAGGTCTTAAAGGACGTTTGACTGGCTCCTTTGGCCTTCCAATTTGCGAACGACTGAGGGATTGGGGTATCGACGAAGCTTCCGTCATCTCGATATTTTCATCTGCATATTCTGCTGCAGCGGCGGCAGCCTTGCCTTCTGCTTCAAGCTGTGCCTTTGTCTTTCGTGGACTCGTTCTTGTTGCGCGGGGCACTGGAGCCTCGCGAGCCAGAGCCTCACGTTCCAAGGCCTTTCTCTCTTCCTCTTTCTGGATGGCAACCAGCCTCTCCTGCTCTTGCTGTGCAGCAATTCGTCTATCCTCCTCCTTCTGTGCAGCAAGCCTTCTCTCATCCTCCTTTTGAGCGGCGGCTCTTCTCTCCTGTTCCTTCTGTTCCTTCTGTGCGGCCACCTTGCGTTCCATCGCAGCGACTCTTTCGCGCTCTTGCTGTGTAAAAAGTCGGGCCTTCTCAGCCTCCCTTTCGCGTTCTCTATCCAGCTTATTCAGCTGTTGCACCATGACTTCAGCGTCTCTCACTTCCTTCTCCTTCGCCTTGCGTATGGTAGCCTTCTTAGACGGGCTCTCTGGGATCAGGCTCTGGCTACTGGGCTGAGTCTTGAGCGACGGATAGATGGAAGGTGCATGTGTTGATTCCATAAGGTCAGCCATTGACTTTGACGCTTGGTAGGTCATTCGTCCAGGTGGTGGTGATAATGTCGACGCCATAGCATCTGCACTAGCCGCAGCGCTACTTGCGAAGAGTCCCTTGGAAGTCTTCAAAATAGACGAAAGCTTGTCTTTGGCCGCCTTCAACGGGCTCTCGCGATAACTTCTTGTAGGCGACTTAGGAGGTGATTGCTCGCCGCCAGGATTCGGGTTCGAAACTGAAATGGTCTTCTTGAGAAGCTCATTATCGTCATTTGCCTTGTTTGGAGAACGAAGAACAGATGTGGATTGGGACTTTGCGTGGCCGAAAAGGCCATTCGGACGATGCTGCGCAACTTCTCGTAATGGAGAGGGCTGGCGTATTTCACGCTGCTTTGGGACGTTGAATTCATGGCCACCAATGCTCTCTTTACCGCGAATGTCTTCCATCACCTCAGTCGTATAGCTCTTCGTTAATGCAGGTCTCGGGCTGAACGACTTCGATGGAGCAGCTGTGGTTGGCGGCCCAATCCAGGAATCCTCATCTTCTGGGAACGCTCCAGGCGCATTAAACGCGCGTTCCGTTCGGCTCGGGGACGCTGCAGGGCGAGATTCTTGCTGCTGGGCAGCCATGGCAGCAATGTTAGGAATCGACTTTGATGGTCTAGGCGCATTCGGTTTCGATTGCCCCAGCATACTGATTTGATCTTGTAGACGCTGAGTGTACGTCTTGTTGAAAGCCTGTGCTGCTGGCTCAACAGCGTCTACGTCCATCTCATCCTCGTCTCCATCTTCGTTACCGAAACCTCTGTCATCGTTGCCTTTTCCATAGTAGCTCGTTCGGTTTTGCTCCAGATGGCTTGGGCGGTTGCCCATGCTCTTCTTCGTCGTCAACGGCTCTCGTGCCGGCAGCGCAGCAAAACTAAGACTGCTCTTGCGGACAATTTGTCTGACTGGGCTGGAGCCATCCGATGGTGTCGCAGCCTCGTCAAATACTTCGATTTCTTTCTGCTCCGTCCCAGGCAGCTGAGGTAGCTCTTTTTCTAGCGGAGCGGGCGCGGCGGTTTCTGGGGACTTCAATTCAGGGGGTTCCGGTCGAGTCTGCTCGGGCGAGTCGAAATTCATCTCCAAGGGTTGCTTTGGGGTCGGGGCGGTGTCCGCGACAACCTTTTCCATCGCCACCTGCATAGTCTGCTCTTCCTTTGCAGACTCATATGAGCCTTCGGTAGTTCGGCATTCTTCTGATTGCACATCATCCACTACTGAAAGGAGGTTGGCTTTGGCGGGTGTCCTCGATGGACTCCATGGCTGTGTAAATGGTTGTGTTGCCTCTTGTGTTGCCTCTTGAGACTCAAACACCATAGAGGAAGCCGCCTGAGTAGATTGGCTTCCATGGTAACCCGAATCCTGGAATATGTTGTTGCCTGCCCGTGCTGGCTTTGGCGGCACTGCGAAATTGGCTTGGGGAACTGGCACGTCTTCTGCGACCTTGAATTTAGGCGTTTGGCGCTCATTGTAAACCTGTCGCAAGGGACTTCCATTTCCGTTTTGTCGCGGTGATGCCGAGAAGATATCGGAAAGAGGCTATAACAGTCAGTCCAGTCCAATATTCCGCGAAGCATATGTACTCACCGCTCTCACTTCCAAGAGATTCCGCTTCCTCGCCGTCCGCGGCGTTTTTCCACGTAATTTTCCGGGTGTCTTGAACATCTCCGTAACATTCCTGCGTTCGCGTTAGCAATCGAACTGTCGGCGCAAAAGCCACGTCAACCTACATCTGATTCTCGTTAAATATCTCCGCCATATGCTCGTTCAACCAGTCCAGCTCGTTACGCGCTGAGAAGGTAAACTCCTCCACTTCCGCATCTGCAATCTGCACCGCAGATGACCTCTCCTCCGCCACCCATGCTGCTGATCCGACCTGAAGTCTCGTAGTTAAGCGTCCGGTGGCCATCTTGAGGGGATGTAAACAAAGGCAATATGAGCTCTATTCTTCGACGCGCGCGCGGCTTTTCGAATTGTAAAGCTGTAGAGTCGTAGTGTTACAGCATCGCAATGATTTCGAGCTGTTGTCGATTGTTGATAGTCGTTTTTCGTCGAGTATATTGCTGTTTTGTCGTTGTTGAATGGTGCTGAGGTCGGTTTGTTTTGGTCGCTGCTACCCTGGCATACGCGAAAGGTGGGACGCGCTAGTGGAGTTGTCCCACCACGTGACTCGATATCTCAAGGCGAGCTGAATTCAAGGAACTGAGAACTGAGAACATCATATCAACAGCCTACAGTCAACACATTTTGAATAATTTGAAGCCAACAACATACGGCAGCTACTTATATATTAAGCTCGGGGATTTTTAAGTGGCTCAAGATGTCAAAAAATAGGAATTTGTGTACGCTTGATGTATTTATTCAAATATATTCGTTAATTATTATTTGAATTTTATTCCAATTCTCTCAATATAAATATCGAACTACGTCCAAAACCTGTAAACATCAAATAACAATCAATCCCGACAACCGACATAAGACAGTGGAAGCTGTGGGGACAATATCCGAGTCTTTTACTTCTTACTCGACAATCAATACGTAGGAGTGTTACTTTTTTCACCATACACGCCAAGCTGTCACCACACCTGTTGTTGTCGGCTGCTGCTGTTGCCGCATTCCTCTTACCGCTGTGCCATTATGCCTAATACCCCGTGGTGCATATGTAAGGAAGAAGAGGACAATGGAATAGCAGCACTTTTCTTTGATTTTCTATGAAGCCATTGAAAGACTCGCCGACAGATCTAGGTTGGACATTTCGGTGCTTACCAGCTCAACTCCGACCCACCTACGATGTGAGGTGGGAGGGGAGCAAGAAATAAAAAGAATTACCGGAAGCTACACGTACATTGCTTTCTTCCATATAAATACATATATTGTATGGGATTGGAACTGAAAATGGAAACTCATGGGGTTACCTCATCGCCTCAGACTCTCACCCGCGAACTACCCTGACAACTGAGCCGATATCATATATGCCGCAGGTTTTCAAAAGATAAAACGTTTCGAGGTGAGCGAGCTCAGTTGCCCAAAATGGACATGTAATATTATCTATTATCTATTATTTAATCTCGTCCTAGATAAAAGGAGAAATGCGATCGGATCCCATCTACAAGAACAGCATTGCAGACGCAGCAAGGATAATTGCAACACCATTGAATATGACTGTCGCTTGTGGCGCGCTGTTGGGTACAGGAGTAACACTCGCTGTAGATGAAGCTTTAGAGGCGCTTGAAGACGAAGCCTCGCCTGGAGTCGAGCCCTTGGTGGTGCTGTCTGGAGTTGTGGCCTTGCTGCTGGTCTCCGAAGTTGAAGACTTGGTGGAGTCGCTGGAGGCGGTAGGAGTAGCAGTTGGCAAAACAGAGGATGAAGTAGTCAGTTTAATGCCGCAGACTTGCTCCACGTCGAAAGTGAAAGGGATGTTTCTCCCTGCGCAGTTTGAGGTGTGGCGCTTGAGAGCATCTAGATATTGCCAAACAATTAGCTGCAATTCGGCGTAGCTGACAATAAAGGATAGCAAAAACAAAAGCAGGTTTACTTACCAGGAAAGACTGTACTGGGGCAGTTCCTATTCGTCGCCATGCAGCAAAAGTACCTCTCACGATACTTCTTCTGGTTGCACATGCATGCTGGGTCATCTGTGCAGGAACCGCCTGCAAAGCTATTAGAGAAGCAGTCGTTCTAATGAGGAAGAGACGTATTAGCTACTAAACTCATGGAACTCGGACATTGATATGTAAGAGTGCGAGGATGATAGTTACTCACATCGCAATCCGATGCAGCCTCGGCAGTGTTGGTAGGAACAGGAGGAGCGTAGGTGGTAGTCAGGGTAATGCCGCAGACCTTCTCCACATCGAAGGCGTAAGGCAAGTTTCTGGTTTCACATGATAAGGAAGTCCGTATGAGGGCCTCTGGATAGACTCTAGGGGCGCAGTTCTTTGCCATACAGCAAAGGTATCCCTCCCGATGCTCCTTCTGGTTGCACAAGCATGCTGCGTCGTCTGAGCACATATTGGTAAAGTATTTGAAGAAGCATCCGTTCTAATGAGGAAGAAATATATTAGCTACACGAAGCCCATAGTATTTGGGACTGTTGGTATGCAATGTAACCAACCAAGTGCACGCATGATAGTTACTCACATCGCAAGTCGCGTCAACATTTTGCGTCTCCTGGTCGTATGGTTCCCTTGCGACGGCCAGAGTGCTGCCGAGGAGGCAGAAGAGCATCAACGAAGTAGACAATCGCGCCATGGTGATTAATTATGATATTAGATAGAAGCAAATGATAAAAACGAGTGAATGACGCGATCAACGAGTGAATGGTGAGATCAACGAGTGACTGTGGGGTTGACAGGATGAACGAGGTTGACGATCTCTATCAGAACTAACCGAGGGGCACACGATAAAAAAAGAGTCGCGATAACTCCGTATTATACAGTACAGTGGCTAAACTATATTTCCGCCATTTAACATTTAACACCTGCCAAGTAGACGCTAGTACCTGTCAGTGGAATCGAAGTGTAACCAACGAATGAACGGCGGGGAAGGAGATTACTGGGGCGTAGCAAATACGAATGAGGCAAGTCCGATTCTATACGAGTCTGACTCTATACGAGCTGTCAGCCTCTCCTCACGTGCACTCCGTTTACAAATGGTCATGTGATTGATACACGTGAGAAGAAGTTCGTTATGGAGATCTACAAGAGAGTAGTGCTCTAATTCTTAATTTTTTTTTTTCACTTTGAAGCATATCCTACCTAGCATTGTGACGTTGTAGCCGCTGCGGGGAGGGCGGCTGGTGTGTTGCTTAGCTTGCTTATTGTATGGTAAGCGCAGGAACAATAAACCGAGTGACAGGAACGTGGGCCAAGGGATTCGCTCTCTGGCGATGATTGGCAACGTCAAAGTCGTCATTGGCAGAACGGCTCAAATTGAAGCAACGCCGCTAACATGCTAAGCTAATGTATATATAGTGATCTACTGTCTTATATGCTAGATACAGTTATCCTGCCGCTTCACGTGGGGGTGAATGCTATCTCTAACTTCGAGATTGACGAATTATCACATTTCCTCGTCGCCCGTGCAGATCGTATGCAGGCGTGGTGTTCGTGGGGGAGGATAACCCCTCATGTCGCCCCTCATGTCGGAAAGTCGGAATGTTCGACGCCGACGGGGCGCGCGGAACAGTTCCAGGTTGGAGACAATCAGCGTGTATTCCGAGCCACGTTCTGACGCTTGGAGAAAAATATGCTACATTGCAATGCAGCGATCGCCAGAAAGTGATAGGGATCATCGAAGCGGGAGCTTCTGGAAGGAAGCTCAAGCATGGTTGCATATTGAGGGCCCGGAAGAAAGTTGCCAATAAGATATGGGGCCATGAAGCAATTGATGCTGAGGATAACCATATAAAGTGAGAAGAATCCTCCTTGACGACTTAGGAAACAACCCTCTCAAGGCATCTACTCTATTCACCTGAAAATTACACCTCAAAATTCACAAGATGAAGGTCACCGCTGCTGTCTTTGGGCTCCTTGCCTTTGCAGCTACCATTGAAGCTGCCCCCAAGTCCAACAAGGCCGGTTCGGAGGCATCCATCGCCAACCTCAAGGACAAGATCAAGAATGTCGTCCTCATCACCATGGAGAATCGTTCGCTCGACAACCTCCTCGGTGGACAGAAGACCAAGGGTATTGAGAACTCCATCAACAATGGCCCATACTGCAACCCCCTCAACCTCACGGATACCTCCAAGGGCAAGGCATGCAGTGGGCCTAAGGACTACGATTCCATCCTGAACGACCCCGATCACGGCGTCCCAGGAAACAACATTGAGTTCTACGGCACCTTCCTGCCAGACAACGCTGCCATCCAGGCCGGGAAGCAAAAGCCCACGATGGACGGCTTCGTCCATGAGCAGCTCCGCCTGTACTCTGCTAAGCAAGACCCGTTGATCCTTGCTAACCAAGTCATGAACTACTACACCGAGGAGCAAGTTCCAGTCATCACTGGCTTCACCAAGGAGTTTGTTACCTTCAACAACTGGCACTCTGGCCACCCCGGCGTAAGTGATCACCCCATAAGAAGCTTCCCATATGCTAACCCTCATCCCAGCCAACCAACCCCAACAGGGCCTACATCGTCTCCGGAACCTCCGCCGGCCACGGCACCAACGACGCCGACTTTGGCAAGAGCGCCCTAACCCAGCACTCCATCTTCGAGCAACTCTCCTCCCAAAACATCACCTGGAAGAACTACGCCACCGTCGCCGGCGGCGGCGACGCCATGTACTTCGCCTCCACCGTTGCCAGCGGCGACTCCAAGAAGAACATGAAGGGCCTCAACGAGTTCTACCAGGACGCCTACCTCGGCCGCCTCCCGCAATTCACCTACGTCAACCCCTCGTGCTGCGGTGTTGGCACTAACTCCATGCACCCTACCGGTCTCGTCTCTGATGGAGAAGTCCTCCTCAAGCAGATGTACGATGCCATCCGCAACGGACCGCAGTGGGAGAACACCCTCTTCATCGTCACTTTCGATGAGACTGGAGGTTTCCATGACCACGTCGCGCCGCCGCTTGCGCCGCGCCCGGATAACCTTACTTACACCGTCGCTACCCCTAACAAGGACCAGTATACCTTCGAGTTTGATCGTCTTGGAGGCCGTCTGCCGACCTGGATCATCTCTCCTTGGGTTGCCTCGGGATACGTTGAGAAGCTTGGTGTTAACAGCGGTGGCGAGACTGTGTCGTACAGTGCTACATCGATCCTGAGGACTCTTGGGTACTTGTGGGATTTCGCGCCGTTCACGCCGCGTGTTGAGTGGTCGCCTTCGTTCGACCACTTGATCTTGGAGAAGACCAACAGCAAGGAGAAGCCGCAGGTGATGCCTAACCCAATCAAGTTTTAGATTGTGGATAGTGATGATACTGTGGTGGTGGAAAATAGGGGGAATAAGCTGATACAGTGTGCTTGATTTATTGAATCTATGTTTTGCACGTATATCACTGTCTTTTTAAAATAAGCTATTTCGTCAATTGTAAATGTTACAATGCTGTTGAATCTATAGAGGACCCATAGAATACCAGCGCTGACCTGATAGTCCAGGCGCACGTAATCATTCCTGGGGGCACATATAATGACTGTGAGACGCCATCCGGTGTATGTATTGCGGAAACACATCAACTTTGAGGTCATTGTCCTTGGGTGTTTTGGATGTGATTTGCACATGTCCATCAGCAAGGCAAGTATCCCAATTCCCAATTCCCAATTTCCTGGAAAAAATGACTCCGCCCGTTTTCTGGTAGTGAAAAACGGAAAAAAGTATAAAAAGGTAGTCGCGGCCATAACTTTGGAGATCCAGCCGAAAACGGCCATCATAGAAGATCCAAGAAAGTTCAGGGACCACCCCTTTCTATTTCTCGTTCTCCTGTAACGCCCAATTGTGTTGTCCTGTGCTGGTGTTGTTCGATCGTCAAAGTCGAGAAAGGGGTAGGACTCTTACTCTTCGCACTATCACTCTTCAAGCTTTCGCTCTTCAAGCTTTCACCCTTCTAGCTTTCGCTCTTTAGCTTTTGCTCTTTAGCTTTCGCTCTTTTACCCTTACCCTTCCGGTGGCGAGAAATTTGGACGGTGGTGACAGGCCATGGTAACGGCAGAGGAGGCTCGATAGCAACAGCGGTTCGACAGCATGAAAGGAAAAGATAGTATGGCGATGAAAGGCAGCTGATCATTCTCTACACTATTCCATTCCTATTCCGGGCCGACTTGAGTCTCCTGGAAGAATCCCGCATCCTCTTGCACAATATCCCAGTTTACCTGAAGTAGCCAACATCTCTGCACTCTTATGGCTTTGAAGGACGAAGTAATACTAGACAGAAGGCAATATCAGAATAGGTCCATAATTTTTGGTGATGGCAAGTTTGTGTAATGAAGATATAAATTTTAAATATATATATACATATATATAAAATCTATAACCACATCATAAAACTACTGTAACTATATATTGAGAGGAAGAAAAGAAGATATAATCGCAGACAGAGAGAAAACCCAGACATAAACATGAATATACAGAAGCCGCCACAACAGCGGCATGTGGAGGTCCAGTGTGGGATTCGCTGTTTTACCATCCCATCCTCCGATCAAAGCCAATCCCATCCATCAGTCTCGACCGAAATTCCCCCTTTCCCAAGCGATCCTCGCGAACAAAGCCTATATAAACCCGCCACAGCACCTGCCAAATCCTCAATACACAGATCAGAAGTCTTCGAATTCTGCAATGGAGCGCCTGGGCCTAGGAACAGAAGACAAAAATCCAGAGCTCGCCACAACCGTTGTTGAGAGCCTCTCTCGCATTGAGGATAAGAAAGGGGTTGTGGCGGCGGTAAGAAACGCTGACGGTGGTGATTATCTGGAGTGACAGCAACAGGGGTTCTACGACGAGAAGGACAACAGTGGTGAGTAACGTCCAGCAGTGACAGGAGGTGCAAGGCCTCTTTCACACCGGGTCTTCCTCAGCCATAGGCATCTGCATCTGGGGGTTTACTCGTGGTTGCGATCGAGGTTAGTTGCACAATATTACCATTTTTTGTTTCTACCCAGGATATTGTCAATAGCTCTGGGCGATTGAAGTTGGTTTTGAGTGCTTGTGTACTACAAGCAGGTCATGTCAGCACGCCACCACGAGGACAGAGTGGCGAGAGACAACACTGATGCCGCCGTCCTTATCCATGATCACCTCAACTGATGGGCTCACTTCAACATCGATATCCAAGCACCACCCCTATCAAAGCCAGATAACTCACCAACCCCGCATACACCCCCTGACACCGAAGAGAAGCAGACACAGTTATCACGCACACCAGCGCCGGCACAGACCCTGATCGTCGAGTCTGGAATCACATCCATCTCACTCTTCCACATAACAACCTCTTACCTGCTCTGACACTTCCCTCCTACCTCAGTGAGGATGACGATCGTGGAGCTTAGCTCCATCATCACAACCACATAAAACCCTCCTACATCCCGCCCCCCCTCAACCCACACTGCTTCACAAACACACACCATCAACCCCCCAATCCAGACCCGTAACACACACCACACCACCCCAGACCTAACCAGCAATCTACACTACACCCCCTCCCCCACGCGCGCGCTAACCAGACCAAGTCTCCAACCCCCCCCCCCGCCACCACCCCCAGCCCCGCCCCAGCACGATAGATCCCTATATAACCCCCCCCCGCCCCCTGCAACACTCAACCCAGCAACGCTTTTACCACTTCACAAACACCTTCGCAAGTGCGGGTGAAGCTGGTGTGTAACAGTCTAGGGAACTGAGCTTGGAATGGGGTGTGGTGGGGTCTCGTAGAAGGGGTGTTGTGGGCGGTGGGGGGTGTGGTGGGGGGAAAGGGGAGGGGGTGGTGAGAATGGCAGTTGTGGTGAGAATAGTAGTGAGAATGGCAGTTGTAGAGGTGGTGAGAATGGCGGTGGTGGTGAGAAAACCCGCTGCACGCAGAGAGTTCGACAAGTCCACGTCTAGATAGACCACCATCCATGGCAACCTGCTGGACACACGCTACCAGAAAACAAACCTGAACCCCACCATGGCAGCTTTATGAAGGTTCTGGCTCTGATGTGCAAATCCGGGCTTAAAGGCTTCTAACCTGGGGTTGTCGTGCTGGCTTGGCTGGAATAGTGGTATATATACTGATACCGTCTACCCACTCTGGTCCCTGCTCACCATCGCAGTGTTTCTCCCATGGATGGACGGCAAGGTGACCAACTCACAGACAGAGCGCATCCATGATATCACACCAAGTGCGCTGTCATTCAGACTACCATTTCATTCACCACAAGATTTTGATCATAACTCATAACACCCCCCTCCCCCCTTTTCAAAGCACACATATCAAAAAAACAGACATTTATATTCACCCCCCCCTCAATCATATACAAAAAACCCTACAACCTTAAAGTGGCCTCTCCCCCCCTCTTCCCTCTCTCCCCCCACAGCTACACAAAAAAAAAGCGAACTAAATGCTAGATAAACAAAAAGCCATATGCTATACACACGATTTCCCCAACCCCCGCCTGACCCAGACCCAATATCCCAAGTTTGATAACCCCCGTGAACCCCTGTTTGATTGCCCCCTTTGTGTGCCGAAACGCCGGTAATGGAATGATGTTGATGCGATGATGTGTTGATGATGTGTGATGTGGTGCTGTGTGATGTGATGTGTTGATGTGTGATGATGTGATGTGATGGTTTTGTGATGTTGGTGATGATGGTGGTGGTGATGTTGATGGTGATGATGATGGTAAAAAGAAATAGACAGATAACATGTGTCGCTAGATGTACTCGGCACTCAGCCGGAACGGAACGGGGAATGGATATGCAAAAAAGCATCCCAACCACCACAATACGCAAAAAAGCCGACTCAACAGAAGACGAGAAAAGAAGATCAGGAGCAGCCATCTACGCAGCCCCCTCCCCCCCACCCCCCCTCTGCATCTCCGCCAACCTCCCCTGCCTCTCCCGACTCTCCTCCACACTCCTCGGCACCCTCTGCCACGTCATCCCCGTGACCAGCAACCCCCCAACGAGGACAAACGCACAAACCCTCATCTGCTCCCTAAACGCGCTCGCATACGCCGCTCTGACCGCCTCCTGCTGCCCTTCCGAGAAGGATGGGAGGATAGCGAGGGAGGCGCGGAGAGAGGAGAGCTGGAGGGAGGAGAGGGGGGAAGTGGCGTGGGTGAGGAGGGTGGAGAGGTGTCGGTTGAGGATTATGGTGCCGATGGCGAGGGAGATGGAGCCGCCGAGGACGCGGGATTGGCCTACGGCGCCTTGGGCGGCGGCTGGGGGGGTGTTAACTTGTGTTTTTTCTTAAAAAATGGGGGGGCGGATGGGAAGGGGGTGGGTGGGCGGAAGGAAAGGGGAAAAGGAAGTAAACGTACCGACTGTGTCGAAATCGTGAGCCAGCGCCATCATCATAGTGATACTCGTAAACGCCAACCCGAACCCCGTTCCAAGAATAACCTGGTACCCATACTGCGCCTTCGGGATGCGCAGTCCATCTCCAGTCGTAGACAGCAACCCCGACCCCAGACAAGTCAGCGCAGTCGCGAAGATAAGCGCATGCGCCGTCAAATTCTTCCTCGTCGCAATCCCCCCTCCCAGCGTAGTACCCAGCGCCACCCCTCCCAGAAAGGGGAGCGTGTGGATGCCAGCCATAACGCTACTATCGTTATTCACAACCTGGAACCGTATCGGGAGGTTAATCAGGATCATGAAGAACGGAAACCCCACAATGAGCGATGACAGGATCCCGGGGCCCGTAGGTCTCTTCATTGCTATCGATAAGGGGAAGATGGCTTTAGTCCTCAACCCCGACCGCCCGCTCTCGAGCCACGCGATCCATGCTATGAAGGCTACCCACGACACACCCGAGATGACGAGCGTCGCGACGATGACGGGGCTGCTCCAGGCGTATTCTTGGGATCCTGCTTGTTGCAATGCGAATACTAGGAGGACCGTGGCGACGAGGAGGAGTAGCGCGCCGACGACATCCATTTGTGCGAGGGAGGTGGAGAGGCGGTTTTTGCGATCCGCTTGCGCGGGCCAGGCGATTAGGATGAGTCCGACGCCTAGGACAGCCGCAGGGGCGTTGAAGAGGTATATCCACCTCCACGTCGAGTTATGCGTAATCACACCCCCCAAGATGGGGCCAAGGACGTAGGAGAAAGCAAAAGACATGCCGACTAACGAAGACATCAGGGCCCACAGCTTGACGGGGGTGATCTGCGGGAGCACGATCATGGAGAGGGAGAAGAGGCCTGAGCCGCCGATGCCTTGGAGGGTGCGGAAGGCGATGAGTTGGTTGATGTTTGTGGCGAGGCCGGAGCCGAGGGAGAAGGCGGCGAAGAGGAGCCAGGCGAGGATGCTGGCGCCTTTGCGGCCGATGCCGTCGGAGATGCGGGCGAAGATTACGGCGAAGCCTGGGGGGGGTTAGAGAGGTGTAAAGAGAAGGGGGGAGAAGGGGGCGTACCCATATATGAGAGGAGGTAGGATATCACAACCCAGGTAGTCTGTTCAACTCGTTAGCCATCATCATCGTCAATTCGGAGGAGTAGCGACGGGCACATACAGTAGTAGTAGCTGTAAAGTCCTCCCCAATAGACACCAGTGCCGTAGCAGTAATCGAGGTCTCGAGCGTCGCGAGGAAAAGGCCAAGCAATAATCTGTAGACGTCACGTCATCAGCCGTTATCCTTCATTATCACCAGATCCACCATAGCTCCAATAGCTCAACTTCCCCTCCACCCCCTCCCAAACTTCCAGCCCAAGATATCAGAATATTACTCACGCAGTCGTAACACCGCCTAACCTCCACCCCTCCAGCGGCCTCAACGCCGCCTCCCCAGCCCTCTCCCTAAACCCCGACGTCGCCTCCTGTGCATCCCCATTCTGCGCACCCCGTTCATGCAGCGTATTTGACACAGCACCGCCCTCCTCGGTCTTGCCGCTGCCGCTGCCGTCTGTTTCTGACGGTGGGCGCGAGGACTTGGAGCGTCCGTCAAGGGAGACGAGGTCCATGGTTGTGGATGTTGAGGCGCGGTGTTTGCGCATCTGAGCGGGTGCGGATGCGGGGGGGTGTATGTGGGCGGTGGGTGGATGAGCTTGGCGTTTTTAGTTGAAGGGATTCGAGATAGGATATTGCTCGCGTGAAGTATGTGTTGTCGTCAATGGACTCGCGCGGCGACGGTGGTGGTTGGTGGTGGGCGGTGGTGATGATTCAATCAATCGAACAAATCAAGGCGCTCGCACCTCGGTCCCAGCAACGTATGCAAACTCAATGGCCTCACACAAACCCAATCCAAGCAAAAGAACTCAATCAATCAAGCAGGAATGGATATCGAATATCGAAATGGAGAAAAAGAGAAGACGGGAGAGGAGGAAATAAGCTTCGCTCAAGAAGTGCCTTCCCTTCTCCTAACGCTGCCTCGCATCTCTCGGTGATCGCCTTTGGTCGTGCGTGTCGTGTCGTGTCGTTTTCGCAGTCCGTTCTCCGTCTCATTAACGAAACAAGATCGATGCCGGACGACGGTTGGTGGGCTGCTGTTCGGTTTCGGTGCAGGAAGCGGAGGAGTCGACAGAACGCAGCAGGACGGCCGTGGCGGGGAGGGTCGCTGGCGGCGGGACGAGTGGCAGAGGGGGTTAGCGGATAGGCGGTGGGGGGGGTGCTTGTGCGTCGCTTGGGGGGAGGGTCGCTGGGGAAAGGGGGTGATCGGCGGGTAAGGAGGTGTTGGAGAGGGAGGTGATGGGGGAGGGGGAGGTGTGGCCGAGGCCTGGACAGCATGTGCCCAGCTTCTGCCCAGTGTATGCCCAGCATTTGCCCAGTGATAATGGGGGGGGGATGGACGAGCGGAGGGAGAGTCAACGGTGTCGACGCCGTCGATAAACTACCATGTCTGCAGCGGACTGCAGCTCCACCCCCATCTCCGCCACGGCCCCATCATCATGGGGGGGGGTTGAAGAACTCTCCACACACACTTCCATTTGGAGACGGATATAACGGAGGAGATTTCGGGAGATTTCTGGGTAGGGAGGGGATGGATAGTGATCTTCGGAGACATGGCCAGAAGGGGTCGTCCGATTAGACTCGGTCGACTATCTGGATGCGGTTAGTGTGTATTGAAGAGTTATTAGGAGGGGAGTGGGAGGGGAGTGGGAGGGGTGTGTGCAGGGACAGGGGGGCATGGAGGTTCAGGAGGTGCAGAAAGTTGAAGGTACGTACTCTTTTTTACTGTTTTAGAGCTGGGGGGCGGGACAGGAGGGAGTGGGTACATGGAGAACTAGTCTGGATAGGGGATAGTGTTGTAGAATGGTTCGTACTGGTGTCCGTACTCTTTAGTACTGAATCTGTTTAGGGGATGTACACACCGTACTGATTTTATAGTAGTACTGATTTTATAGTACTGCATATTCTACCACTATATCTTCCAGCATCGTATGTTCTACCACTATATTTTCTACCGTACTCCGTAAGTTCCACTGAGAAACCGATTCCTCGTACATCTCAACCAATAACAAGCAACGTATCACGTGACACCGGCATATATCCCATCGCCCAGCCGGATCCAACTGCCACATCTCCCTCCCTCCTCCACTCCCTCGATCTATTCCCGTCCTCCCACCGCCGAAGCACTCATCCTGCCCCCCAGTGGAGATCCATCCACCTGTTGGACCTCATCTCATATCCCACCCGTCCTCCTCCTACCTCCCTCCCGTCCTCCACCTCCCTACCCCCCAGCCGAGATCGATCACTGACTGTAGACCACACGCAACCGAGATCGAGCTCATCTCTTGGCTCTCCCACCACCCTCGTGTCAGATCCCCTGCTCGAGCTGTTGGACAAGCACCCAATCCATCCACCCGCACCGGCTCTAGAACCTGGAGTAGGGACCAACACCGGCGGACGCATTTAGGACGCTTCGACGTAGCTTCCAGGATGCAGGCAGGACGCATCCAGGACACTTCCAAGACGCATCAAGGAAGCATCCAGGATGGAAGAAACCACACCTCCTTCCCATCCGGATCATCCCTCCGAGACCCAACCAAACCGTCGGGTCCTGGTGGCTGATTTCTCGGCGCCGCCTGGGAGGGGGTGGTGTTCGGGTGCGGAGTGTTGGGATCCGATACCCCAGTGTTGCTATTCCCTGTTTATGTGTGTGGGTGTCTCATTTGTGGTGTCATGTTTACAGTAGTGCCATGTTTACAGTAGTTTCATGTTTGTAGTGTCATGTTTGTAGTGTCATGTTTGTAGTGTCATGTTTGTAGTGTCATGTCTGTTCCCTACATGGTATGGGGGGACTGCGGTGGGACTACGTACGAGTCGTGTGCTCAGACTCTGATATTGTGGATGGGAGGGAAGGGCCGAGACGGGGGTTGTTGGATGTGAAGGGAAGAGGAGATGTGAGGTAAGTAGATGGGTATGTAGAGTACACCCCCAAAATACCGCCGCGACATACGTACTTTGCAGATATTTACTGTAAGTACTGTACTGTATACTACGTATATGATATCATCCCATCCAGGCACAAAATCCGACACATCACCTCGCGGCAACCACTTCCCTCCCTCCCGCCGCCGCGCGACGGCGGTACGCTGAAGATGTCTCATCCAAAACGGCATGTCATCCCACCACCCCGTCATCCCGTCTTACCGCGCTCGTCGTCGGGACAGCGCGCGTAACGTAACCCCGTGCTGTCTCACCTCGAATCTTGCGTTACCGTGCCAGCTGCTGGTCTGTGATCCTGATTCTGCGGGTATGTCTCATATGGTGTCGATTCGGTGGTGGGGATGGCGGTGTGTCTCAGATGGTGTAGATGGTGGTGTAGATGGTGTAGATGCACTTCCTTGCTTTGCGCGCCTATACGCTATGGTACTGTAGCTGTGCATGCTCGGCGGTGGTGGTGGTGCATGTATGCGAGAGGTGTAGGGGGAGTACTTAGTGTTAGTAGTGTTAGTAGTGTAGACGTGGTGGCGGGTGGTACCGCCGCCGTCTCTCGTGCTCGGTGATCCGATGCAAGCTGCGTGGTGATGCATGCGCCAAGTCATGTGCGCCAAGTCGCGATAGTGTGTGGAGGGTGGTAGGTGGTATAGTACGGCGCGAGCCATAAGTTTCCGTACGGGTCGGTCTATGCTTTTCCCATACAAAAGACGTACGGACGGATACTTTTAGCGCCGTACTGTAGGTGGAGAGTGGCTAGGGGGGGTAATATACAGACGGCGAGGAAGCAGATGGTGGTGTGGTGCTAAGAGGGGGGGGATGGGTGTGGTGCGGTATGGGGTGTGGTGGTTGTGGCCACGCTGGCAGTTGAGGTGTAAACCTGTTTGCCGCGCTGTGCGGTGTGGTGTGTGGAAGGAGGGGGGGATGCTGTGTGTGATGTACGGAGGTAAGAGGCGTGGTGTGTGGTGAGGGGTTTGATAAAGATATGTGGTGGTGTGTGTGGCGAGGGGTTTGATAGAAGGGTTTGATAGGGGAGTTGGGGTGAGCTGACGTGGAGGCAAGGGGTCTTTGAGGGTGTGAGGTAGTTTGGAGGTAGTGTGAGGGTAAGATGTGGGATAGGTAGATGGGATATATGGCTCTTCGAAGTCGATGATAGTCGTGATGGGAGTGTGTTGGTTTGATTGTGATTCTTGAATATGGTGAGTGTTTGCCGTTCCAAGGTAAGGAGTGAAGCACACTCGATACTCTCTGTCATCTAACCATCCATCTCTTCTGCTATGTAATCGCTGTATATCCGTATCTGATAAATAAATCCGTCTCAGTCATGATAGATGCTCTATATACACCCCTTTTTCTACCCCTCCTTTCCATCAATGAAGCTGCCAGCCGTATATTCATCATATCCAAAAGAACCCCATCTCAATCATGATATCCATCGTATATACACTCCCCCCTTCCGCCCCCCCTCCAAAAGTGCGTTTAAGATCGTCCCCAAAATCAACTCTTATAAATCGCCCTCCGAACCCCCCTCTCCACCCCCCCCACCACAGCCCTAACCCCCCCCTCCCCCCTCGGCACAACATGTCCCTCCCCATGCTCCACCACCACCCTCCCCTCCGCGACACACGCATCCCTCAGCGCCTCCCCCGCTCCATTCGTCGTCACGTAATCGCGCTTTCCGCCCCAGACGTGGGTTGTGGGGATGTTGATACGCGCGCCGAGAGAGAGGAGGGGGGTGGCGAGGGGGTAGAGGGAGCCGGAGAGGAAGATTGCTAGGTCGAAGAGGGGGGTTGAGGCGCCGTTGGAGGAGCCGTTAGTTGAGCTGTTGGCGGAAGTGCCGTTGGAAGCAGAGATGGCGGCAGCAGAATCTTCAAGCAGTAACAAGGCGAGCATCACAGCTCCCTGAGAGAAACCGAGACACGCATCGTACGGGCCGTTGTCGGCGATGTAGGTGCGTATGTCGAGGAGGCCTTGGGCGATGTGGGTGTCGAGGGTGTGCGGGGGGTGCCAGGAGAGGTAGGGGGGTGGGTAGATTGCTGTTATTTCTGGGAGGGGGGGTTAGTTCTGTGTTGGTGGAGGAAGGGGGGGGAGGAGCAATGGGAGAGGGAGGGAAGGAGCGACGGGAAAGAGAAGGAGGGAGGGAGGGAAGGAGCGATGGGGGAGAGGATGAGAAGAAGAAGTGATGGAGTAGAGGGAAAGTGAGGAAGGAGGGAAGGAGCGAGAGAATGGGGGGGTTGGGGAGGAAAGAGCGAAGGTGGATATGGAGAAAACTGGGAAGGAACGAAGCACCAAAAGTACACCTCTCTCGGAAGGTGCATTTTCAAGTGCATGAAGGAAGGAACGATGGTCCAAAAGTACACTTTTGAGAAGGAAGGTCCAACACACCACAATGCATCTCTATCGCAGAAGGAAAGAACGACACCCATGCATCCCTCTCTCAGAAGGAAAGAACAACCCCCCATCCATGCATGCACCTCCCTCAAACCCGGGGAAGGACCGACCGACCGACCGACCAAACGGCTGACCCAAACTACCGGGACCGCTGAAGAATCAAGGCCCGGAACTACCGGGTAGGAATGCAGGAAGGAAGGTGCGAGGGGCTGGATGTAACGGAAGGAAGGAACGCGTGGATGTAACGGAAAGAAGGAACGTCCGGGGAAGGAAGTGGGGTGGGGAGAGAGAGAGAAGCGGAAGAGGGAGGAAGGAAAAGAAGAGGGAAATACCTTTAGGAGCGGGGATATCGTATTCACCCTCTGGGAAATCGAAGGTGTGACTGTCGCCTAGTTGTTCGCGGATTTGAGCTGGGGGCCGGGTGTTAGATTGGTTTTTTTGTGTCTTGGTGAAGTAAAGTAGTGGCCACGTGGATGGACTGATGGAGGGGTGCAATAGGGGAGTAAACGGTGACGCTTACCAGTTTGTGCTTCGAAGATCTGGAAGTGTGTTAGTATGTGCTTTCCGTATCTCGTGGTCCAATATAATGAGGTAAAACAGGAAGGGGAGGGATGAGATTGACTGAATCCGGGGTAAAAGGAGAGGAGGGGAAGATGGAAAGTAGGGTCCAGCGAGCAAAAAAGGGGACCAAAAAAGAGATAGAAAAAGACAACGATAGAGCAAAACAATAGAACGAGGGGCAATATAAAAATGCAAGACAGGACAGTAAGAAGGAGGGGGTAAGACAAACATCAGCATTACACCCCAAGCCATGGAGGCATAGAAACCTCATCTTTCCTCCTTTCCCTTTTTTTCCCTCTTTCTCCCTTTTCCCTCCTATTTTCCCTTTTCCCTCCTATTTTCCCTTTCCCTTTTCTTTTCCTCCCTTTTCCCTATCCCCTTCTATTTCCCCTTTCCCCCTAAAAAATACGACGTCGTACTCTTGATACTCGGAGCCCCCGGAGCACGTGTCCCACGGCCCGACTGACTCTTCGGTTCCTCGGCACTTCTCTTGCCGGCGTAGAGTACAGTCGTCGTCGGTCGCAATAGAGGTTAATGTACAATATGCACAGTATAAGTATATATGAGGGATATATACGACTTAGATCGCCTTCTGCGTGTGTTGGAATTGGAAAGAATAAACTCCGTACTACAGTACTGTGGTAGGAGTATAGATAACGTGTATAAGCACCCCTCTAGTCACCTGCCTCATATCTCATCCATCCACACCCGTAGCGCACCATAGCGTGTAGTGTACCTGTTTTTTCACGCCATAAGATACGTACCCGTCCCTCCCTCCAATACCCCACCCAAAGTCCAGAGCGGTAGAGAGTGGGGTAACAACCAAACTAACAGGGGTAAGCTTAGCGAGAGACGGAGACTTGGCGCGCGGATGCCTTGGCGTTGGATCCGTCCATTTCGTCCCCCCCTCCCCCCTGGCGTTCTTCGGGGTTAGGGGTAGAAAGAAGACGTACAAGGGGGCCGGGGAAGGAGCATTAAGGCCGTCGGGACGCCGTGGGAGCGGCGTTTGGGTCTGGACGATGGAAGGATGGGGATGCGTGTACGTGCATGGGAAGGAGAGGTGCATCGGGAGGATTGCGGTGGTGGTGTCCTGTACTGTCTGTGTAGGGGGGTACGTATGTATGTATGTGCAGCAGATGGGGGTATGGTGGTGTAGTGTGGTGTGTGTGTGCATATGACAAGGAAGGGGGAATTCCGTTGGGGATGGATGGATGGATGGGTTACGTTCGGTGATGGCTTCGTCGGTGATGGCTCCGTTCGGTGATTGATTGATTGATTGATTGATTGATACTGACTGTACTGTACGCTACTTAACCCCATATCCAACATGCAAACTCCCTTGCTATCTCCGATATGCGAACTCTCCTACCCCGTCCCGTGTCCGATATGCGTATATACTTTACGATACGGGGTATGGGGGAATGGGGGACGTGGTATGGATATGTGGTATGGGTATGGGTATGGGTATGTGAACTCCGCGCATACAGTACTTGATGATATGGATGGGGGTATCCGAACTCTGGTACATACATGCGGATGGACAGCATACTTCACGATACGGATGCGAACTGATGACAGCGAGATAGTTCTTCGTCCCCTGCCTGAGGGTTACGTACGCGCAGACATGGGAGTGAGGATATGAGGAAGCAAATGCAGGGGATGGGGGATGGGGGATGGGGATGGAGATAGGGATGAGGGGGCTACATCGGCGCCGGTGCGGTGGTTGAGGTTGTTTGGTAAGGTGTGATACCATGATACTGTTGTGCAGAACTGCTGTACTGCTGTGCTGTGGCGTGATACCATGCTAATCGTGCAGCTGCGTGGCAGTTGTATACCGCCGACGTGGTGGTAGAGGTGGTGATTCGGTGGTACTGTGATACGGGGGGTATGATAGAGCCGATGCCGTGGTAAAGCTGCTTTGTGGAGAGGAGTATTGTGATACCGTGTGATACCGCGCTTGAAGATGCCATGCGCTTGTATCACCACGACCTATCTATCCTCCGTTTGCAGGATCTGTAGTTCCCCGACCCGACGGCTGGCGTGCTGTCATCGATCGGGACCACGCCTGGTATCACATCACATAATGTATCACCATCCCGTGCGGTACGCTGTAGATTCGATCTCCCGAAGATCTTCATGGAAAACACCTCTACTCCGATCTCCTGTATCACACAACATCTCATCGGACAGCCCGGCCGGCCGGCCACGTGCTTCTATCCCGTCCGTCCGTGTATCCCCTGATCAGCGTCGCATCGAATCGTAAAGACTCCATTATTGTACGTATAGTACGCACGCTGTGCATGGATGGGATGGGGGGCAATGTCTCACCGGCGTGGCGAGCGCGTGGAGGGATTGTGTCGTACATCAGTGTCGTCGGTGGTGGCGATGATGATGGACGACATGGGGGTGGAATTGCTGGTGCAGTAGTGTTTTTAGTTTTAACAGTAGTGTTAATAGTAGCGTTGTTGGTAATTCTAGAAAGAAGTGAGATGGAGAGTGGTCTATGGAGCACTAGATGGGGGACATGACTCTGTAGGAGATTGGGGTAATGTCAAATGTCGTGTATATCCACTCTTGTATGCGAGTAAGAGTAAGAGTGAGGCTAAGAGTAAGAGTGAGAGTGAGAAAGGAAAGGGAGTATGACTGAGTAATTACTGGACGGGTAGTGGCGGGATGGCTGTAGATTGCGATATTACAATGGGACGGCAAGAATGGTTCTCCCGATGCCGATCGAGATGCCGTCCGTTGTTGGCGGCCCTTGTTGACGTGGAGGAGTGGGATATGGATATGGGTGTGCGATTGAATTACTCCGTTTGAAGATTGATGGAGTGGTAAGGTATTGTAGGTATGTGTGTATGGTGAGGTGTTGTATGGTAAGGTAGTATTGTATGGTAAAGTACTGACTGGTTCTCTGTGGTGTGAGGGAGGGTGCATATTGTGAGGGTGCATGCAGATTGTGAGTATAGTTGCATTTTGAGAGTATAATAATGATGGCACCATACAGCCATACAACCATATAGCCATACAACTATACATACAACTACATAGCCATACAGTCATACAGCCATACATCACCATTACCATACTATGATACCACCTACCAAAACCAACAAAACCAACAAAACTAACAATATCAATAGTACCATACATGTCGTACCATAATCGTACCATACTACACATATCATACATACACACATACACATCCATCGTACATACAAATCTGATACCTACATGCAGATCTCCGCACGGGGCATTAGGCGACTTGTTCCGCCATCCAACATTTTTTATACTATTCCGACTCGTCATATTTTCAACCGTACTCAGCTACTCAGCTTCACAGCATACACAGCTATCCAGCCACCTTCAACAACGGGACTGTGCCGTACCCGTACCGCCTCTCCCGTGTCGTGCCTGTGCCCGTGCGTTGCCCGTGCCGTTTATTCAGGAGAAAAAAGAGGGAAAAGGAAAAGAAATCTGCAGTACAGTAACATTCAAAGATGAAGCCATATAGAAATCCCATTACAAAGATATTTGATACTGATACTGATACTGTATAATACTGTAATACTGTAATACTGTATAACACCGTATAAACAACTACCGCAACCCACCCCCATCTAAACCTGCCTGACCAACCAACCACCTCGGCTACTTCAACCGCGGCTCATCAACCCTAAACCCTAACAAGTACGTACTCCAATTACTCCACAATGTACCTCTACATGCCCAGGTACATGCACATGCATTCTGCCTGTACCTGACCAACCGTACCAAACTACTCCAAACATACCTTACCAATCGTGCCAGGCACATGCAGATGCAAGTACCGAAGGCATACAGTGCTACACCACCACTTTTCCTTTTTTCGCTTAGCTTTGTTTTTCTTACTTTCGCTTCTTCATGCCCCTTGTCCCTTTTCTTTTCTTTCCCCTTGCCCATCCCTTTCACAATTCTTCATTTCCCCCCCCACTCCCACTCTCCCTCACCTCATCCATCCCTCCTCCAATCATCCCCATCTATCGTAATTTCTTCATTTCTTCATTATTTCCCTATTCTCTATTCACCCTTCACTCTCCGCGTTTCATGCATTGTATATTGAATATTGTATATACTGCAACCCTACACATACATACATACTACACTACTTCTACTACTACTACTCTCATCATCTTGTACATACTTCTAGAAAAACTGCACATAATAACAATCTCATTCAATAATCCTCTTTCAAATCCCCTTCCGTCTCCACAATTGAACCCTCCCCCTCTCTTCCCGAAGAAAACCCACTCGAACCAAGAGAAAGAGAGGAGGAGGAAATCTCCAAAATTATCCCGATCTCCCCGCTGCCAGCAACGCCACCCTCACGGAAACCGCAGCTCATACCCGTTCTCGGACATACCTCCCCCTTTGGATAGCTCAACTCCACCGAAAACGTGCTCCACCACCACCCACCACCTCCACCACGAGAGAGCGTTACAGTCCAGTCAGTGCTGTACGAGGGAGAGGAGGAGAGAGAGAAGAAGGGAGGGAGTACGTACCAGGTACCAAAATCTTCATCCACAGTACAGTACTTGCTACTCCATCGCCACTCTCCTTCAATATCCATTTATTTCTCGCCCGCTAACAACTCCCATACCCATACCCATACCTACTCTTCTCTACATACGACTTGTGCTCTCCTCCAACTCCGTTCCCTGGCTGGCTGGACTGAACACTGGACTGGAAACTGGATTACCGGAACGAACTCCTGCACCTCTGGACCGGCCTGGTCGCCTTTCTTTTTTCTCTTCCCTGACCCGACTACCACCTCCCTCCTCTCCTCTGCCCCTCGAGTACTCCCGTACTTTCCCCGGTCTCCACTACCACAACCTCCCCTCGTGCTGCAGATACCGACAATCCCGTCACTCTACGCGTGTGAGCGGTCCCATGTCGTTCCATTCCTGTACATACCAAGCCATACCAAGCCATCCTATTCCAAACTATACCAAGCCATACACATCCATACCAAGCCGGTCCAACGCCATCCCAACGATACCAAGCCATCATCCCATCCCGTACCAGGCCAAATCCAAATCCAATCCCAAAGTCCCCCCCCAAAAGCCTCCACTTTACCTAGCCGCGCACGCACGTCTCCTGCTGCCACTCCACTGCAAAAAATCACTCCTCGACTTTCCGCCGGACCCCCCCGTCGCCCAGCCCAAGAGAACCACCAAGGTCCACCTCGTCCAGCCCAGCCCAGCAGCCCACGCCCTCCCCACGCACCTCCCTCGCTCCCGCAGATAAGATCATCGCTGTCTCGCCTCTCCCACCGAACAGACGACCTCCCCTTCAACGACACTCGAGAGAAACACGCCCTCAAAGCATGTTTCCTTCCCCGCATTGCTACCATTCCTCCACCGACACTCTCTCGACTACCATAACCACGACGACTACATCCTCTACTACACCGGCACCTGCGGACTTACATATAACATCCCCCACCACGATCCCCCGAATTCCGGATCCCCGCCTCCCCGCCGCCGCCTGATGGCAACGCCATAGACGCCTCATACCCTCTCTCCCCCCCACCGACAACCGGATAGAGCTCCCGCTCTCACACACACAACCGCGGCCATGCCCGCCCTGGCACCCGCGCACCCCTCCCTCCGCGCCCTCGCCCTCGACGTCGAAGCCGCCCTTGCCGCCCTCTCCCAGCGCTTCGACTCGCGCCTCGACCTGCTCGAAGCGCGCACCCTCGGGGGCAGCACGGGCACCGATACCAGCGCCTCCACCTCTTCCCCTCGGCTCATACACCGCCGCCCCGTCCTGCCATATGCCCCCGATACGCCCCCGCTGAGCGCGCCGCTGCGCGAGGAGGTGCTGCTTGAGGATGAGCAGCAGCGCCGGGTGGAGGAGGTGCTGACGCCTGGGTCCTCTGTGAATGAGGGCGCGGGCGATGGGGTGCAGGAGGGTGAGGGGGAGGATAAGAGCATGCCCATTGCCATTGTGGGAATGGGATGTAGGTTTCCGCAGGAGGCGACTAGCCCGGAGAAGCTGTGGGAGATGCTGTATAATAAGAGGCATGCGCGGACGGAGGTTCCGAAAGATCGGTTTAATGTGGAGTCGTTTTATCATCCGGATGCTGATAGGAGTGGTTCTGTGAGTTTTTTTTTGATATATTACTTTTTTCTCATGATATGCAGGACTAATGGGTTATAGATGAACTTGAAAGGTGGGCATTACCTCAAGGAGGATATTGCCACTTTTGATGCGCGCTTCTTCTCCATTTCTCCCGCTGAGGCGAAGAGTATGGACCCCATGCAGCGGATTCTGCTGGAGGTGGTCTATGAAGCTATGGAGAACGCCGGAATTACGCTGGCGGATCTGGACGGCTCTGATACGGGCTGCTACGTTGGATGCTTTACGGATGATTATGATGGCCTCCTGAAGCGTGACATGGAGCTGTCACCAAAATACCACTCTGTGGGAATTGTGCCCGCTATCCTCTCTAACCGCATCTCCTTCTGCTTTAACCTGAAGGGTCCATCCCTGACGGTCGACACTGCTTGCTCTAGTAGTTTAGTCGCCGTCCACTTGGCCTGCCAATCTCTACGGGCAGGCGAATCCCGCGTGGCCATTGTGGGAGCAACCAACGCTCTCATCAACCCCGAAATCCACGTGGGAATGAGCAACATGCACTTCCTCTCACCAGACTCGACGTGCTTTACCTTTGACGAGCGTGCGAACGGTTACGCACGTGGTGAGGGTATGGCTGCTTTAATTTTAAAACCCCTAGATGCGGCGATCAGAGACGGAGACACCATCCGTGCTGTTATCCGTGGCACGGCGTCGAACCAGGACGGTAAGACGGCTGGTATGACGCTCCCCTCGAAGGAGGCGCAGGCGGAGCTCATCCAGACCGCCTATGAGCAAGCTGGCTGCGATCCCGCGGCCACTGGTTACTTCGAGGCTCACGGCACGGGTACGGCTGCCGGAGATCCGATCGAGGCGTCTGCAATTGGAGCGACGCTCGGGAAATTCCGCGGGCCGGGCGAAGAGGGGAAGCTCTTCGTCGGTAGCGTGAAGACGAATATCGGGCATCTCGAGGGCGCTAGTGGACTAGCTGGTCTGATCAAGGCGGTGCTGAGTCTGGAGCGCGGAGTCGTGCTGCCGAACTTGTGGTTTGAGAACGGCAACCCCGCGATTGACTTTGAGGGGTGGCGCATCAAGGTCCCTACCGAGCCGACGGCGTGGCCGACGGAGGGGCTGAGGCGGGCGAGTATCAACTCGTTTGGATTTGGTGGGACGAATTGTCATGCTATTATCGATGATGCGTTTCATTACCTGCAGAGTCGCGGGTTGAAGGGGAATCATACTACGTCTCCCACGTCGCTGCTTGGGGAGGGGATGCAGCGACCGCTGTTGCTGGGGCAGGGGGCGGCGGGGAAGATTGAGGAGATCGTGGAGGGGGATGCGATGCTTGCTTCGTCTACCTTGGCCCTGAATGCGCGCCCGCGCATTTTCAAGGTCTCTGCTAATGAGGAGAAACTTGCTGTTACGCTGGCGAAGAGTTTTGCGGAGCATCTTGCCACTATTCCTACGGATACTACGGATACCGCTTACCTTGATAACCTGGCTTACACACTGCATACGCGCCGCACTACCCTACCATGGACTGTTGCCGTTGTGGCATCTTCTATCGCCGAGCTGGCTACTAAGCTCGAGGCACCTGGCCTGAAACCCACACGCCGCGCGGCCGAGACGCCAAAGCTAGGCTTCGTCTTCACAGGCCAAGGCGCGCAATGGGCTGGTATGGGGCGCGAACTCCTCGCCTACCCAGTCTTCAAAGACGTCGTAATGAAAGCCGACGATATCCTCACCTCCCTCGGCGCCCCCTGGTCTCTACTCACCGAGCTCTCCAAGCCCGAATCCGAGTCCCGCATCAACGAAGCCGCTATCAGCCAGCCGCTATGCACTGCTCTCCAGATCGCCCTAGCGGATCTGCTGAGCGCATGGGGCGTGCATCCCGCGCGCGTCGTGGGTCATTCTAGTGGTGAGATCGCGGCTGCGTACGCGATTGGCGCGTTATCCCTTAGGGGGGCGCTGCAGGTCGCGTATTTCCGCGGTGTGCACTCGTCGAGGGTTTCTTCGCTGGGGCTGCGCGGGGCGATGATGGCGGTTGGTCTTGATGAGACTGCTGCTAGGGGATATGCGGACGGTGTTGATGCGGCGCTTGGACGGGTAGTGGTGGCTTGTATTAACAGCCCGAGGAGCGTTACAGTCTCTGGTGATGAGGCGGCCATTGAGGCACTCAAGAACAGATTAGACGCCGATGGTGTGTTTGCGAGGAAGCTTATGGTGGACACAGCCTACCACTCGCAGCACATGCATTCCATCGCCGGTGCCTACCGCGCAGACCTCGAGGACCTCGCTGTCACGCCCCCAGCCCAGCGCTGGCCAATCGAGATGATCTCCTCCGTCACCGGCCGCTCCGCCGCCGACGAAGCACTAGACGCCGACTACTGGGTCCGCAACATGGTGTCACCCGTGCAATTCTCCTCCGCCCTCGCACACCTGTGCACCCCCGAGCAAAAGGGGAAGAAGAAGGGTCAACGTCGCGCCCGCGGCGGCGCGGTTAATATCCTGGTCGAGCTTGGGCCCCACGCTGCGTTGGGTGGGCCGGTGAAGCAGATCTTGACCGCGTCGACGAGCTTGAGTAAGGCGGGGATTACGTACCTGCCTGCGCTGCTGAGGAATAAGGATGCTGCGGAGACGATGCTCGCGCTTGCTGCGTCGCTGTCTGCGTCTGGACATGGCGCGGACGTGCATACGGCTAATTTCCCCTCGCCGCTGGCGCAGCCCCTCGCGACGCTGCCGGATCTGCCGAGTTATGCCTGGAACCACAGTACGCGGTACTGGGCCGAGTCGCGGCTGTCGATCGACTACAGGAATCGTCCGTTCCCGAGGACGGATGTGCTCGGTGCGCAGTCGACGGATTGGAATCCTACTGAGCCGATGTGGAGGAATTTCGTGAGGTTGTCGGAACTGCCGTGGTTGAAGCATCATCAGGTCCAGGATACGGTTATCTACCCCGCCGCGGGGTACGTGTGCATGGCTCTCGAGGCTGCGGCGCAGGTTCTTTCCGTGACGGCGTTGCCGCCGGGACGGATGGTGAGAGGGTTTACGGTTAGGGATCTCGCGATCTCGAGAGCGCTTGTGGTGCCGCAGAGTGAGGAGGGCGTGGAGACGGTGTTTAGCATGCGTCCCCTGCCTGATAGCACGACTGTGAGCTCCGCTGCGTGGAGGGAGTTTAGGGTGTTCTCGTATGGAGAGGGTGGATGGGCAGAGCACTGTAGGGGTGTGGTGGGTGTTGATTTCGCACCTGCTTCTGCTGCTGTCGTCGCTGCTACTGGTGCTGCTCCAGTCTCTATTGCCGAGATGGTCGGCGCGGATGAGTTTGAAGAGGGAGAGCGCGCGGCTAGGGCGGAGATGGAGAAGGCGCAGCGGGTGTGTGACCGTAAGGGCGACGTGGGGGGCATGTACGACGCCCTCGCCGCGGGAGGGCTGTGGTACGGTCCGTCGTTCAGGGTTATCACTTCTGTTGCCACTGGCGGCGGGATGGCCGTCGGTCGCGTCGCGGTCCCGGATACTAGGTCCACGATGCCGATGGAATTCGAGTACCCGAGCCTCGTGCACCCAGCGACACTGGATGGATTCATCCAGATGATCATCCCCGCCCTCTCCCAGGGCGACCTGGGCAGCGCCGTCCACGAGCCCTTCGTGCCGACCTTCATCGAGGAGTTATCCTTCGCCAGCTCCATCGCGAGTCAAGCCGGCTATGAGTTCCGCGCCTGCGCCAAGGCGGCGTTCAAGGGCGTGCGCGAGGCGGTGGCGGGGATTACGGTGTTTGACCCTCTTGGGGGGGAAGCTGTGGTTAAGATTAAGGGGATGAAGTGTACGGCTATTAGTGGGGGTGGGCCGGTGGATGTGGTGAGGAAGCATTGCGGGACTGCTGTGTGGGAGCCGGATGTGGATTTACTCGGCGATCTGCAGATGTTGCGCGTCCTCCGCGGCGCCGCCGTTCGTGCTGCTTCACCTGGTGTTGCAGGACGCGAAGACGTCGAGATCGTGGCGTGGTGGTTCTGCGACGCTGCGCTCCGCGATGTGAAGGAGGTCGAGGTGACTCCGCAGAGGAGAGGGCTATATGAGTTCCTCCTCCACCAGCGCGAGGTCGTGCACGTGGGAAGAGCGGAGTACCAGACGTCTCTCTGGGAGGCGCTGGAGGACTTCACCACGCAGGAGCGCGTGCATAACCTCATAGCTGATTTCTCCACCTCCGGCGACGCGGAGGCCAAACTGCTCGTGCGCATGGGCATGGCGCTTCCGGGTGTGCTTCGCGGGGAGATCGACCCGGATGTCTTTAGGCAGGAGAGCGGGATCGTGAGCGAGTACTTCGCGACTGCGCTGGGGGTGCCGCATACGTATGCTGCGCTGCAGAGGTACTTGACGATGCTGGCGCATAAGTATCCCGATCTGGAGTACCTCGAGCTTGGCGCCGGGACGGGGGATGCCACGAGGCATGTCCTGGATGCGCTGGATGGGTGCGCGAAGTATAGGTATCCTAAGGTGAAGGCGTATACGTACTCTGATCCCTCTGATGCGACGTTCGCGGCTACCACGAAGGCGTTCGAGAAGTGGGGAAGCCTGTTTGAGACGCGTGTCCTTGATATCGCGGGGGATATCGGGGCGCAGGGCTTCGGCGGTAGGCAATTCGATGTTATCATTTCTGCGAACTCGCTCGGTGACGCAGCGGTGGATGTCGAGGTTGCGCTGGCAAATGTTAGGGCGCTGTTGAAGCCGGGGGGGAAACTGATACTCCTTGAGGCGACGCACTTGCATCTCTCGGCGGCGGTGATATTGACAAGACCCGCGCCGCCGCTGCAGGAGCATCAGTGGGAGGATGTCCTGTCGAGACATGGCTTTGGGGGGTTGGAGGCGAGCGCACCGGATGTGTTGGATGCGAGGGCGCATGTTACGAGCGTTATGGTCGCGTCGGTGTTGAAGCCTGATGCTAACGTCGGGACCCTCGGACTCCCGCTCTCTCTGCACGTCGTCCTCGTCGCGCCCTACGGTGGCGGGGCCGCAGCGGCTGAGCTGCTCGATTCGACCTGTTCTGCGTTGGGGGGACACGGGATCGGGGTGGAGATCGTGTCGTTCACTGGGTTGGCGAGGACGGAGTTGACGGGGAAGATTGTCATCTGTCTCGCTGAGCTGGATGCGAGTGTCCTTGCTGAGGTTCTGCCGGGGGATTTCGCACAGCTGCAGCGGCTGACGAGTGAGCCTGTTGGGCTGTTGTGGATTACCCGTGGTAGTATCGCGGGGAGGAGTAGCAAGCCTGAGTTATCCATCTTCCAGGGCCTAGCGAGGAGTTTGCGGGCGGAGCAGGAGGGGTTCCCCTGCGTCACGGTCGATTTGGACGCTGATTATAGACTCCCTGCTGATCAGGTCGTGGATCTCCTGTTTGGGGTCTTCAGACAGACTTTCGTCCGCGGATCGGCGGCGGCGGTGAATGATCGCGAGTTTGCGGAGAGGAATGGCATACTCCATGTCAAGCGCATGGTGGAGGATGATGCGTTTAACAAGTACATCGCCACGCGCACTGGGGCCGCGGCGCTGAAGCCTAGGGCGGAGAAGTTGGTTCAACCTGGACGTCCGCTGAAACTCACGCTTGATGGCGTGGGAAGTCTGGATTCGTTCTACTTCTCCGACGACCCCACTGTGGGCGCCATGGTGCCGATCGCGAAGGGGGAGGTGGAAATCAGTGTTCGCGCTGTTGGACTTAACTTCCGCGATATCCTCATCGCGATGGGCGAGATGAGCGATAACTACCTCGGCAACGAGTGCTCCGGCGTCGTCACCCAGGTTGGCGAGGGGGTCACGCATGTTGCTGTTGGTGATCGCGTCGCCGTCTGGTGTCTGGGGTGTTTCGCGACGCTGATGAGGAATAAAGCAGATACGGTGATGAGGATCCCTGATGATATGGATTTCGTCACCGCGGCTGGGTTCCCGATTATCTACGTCACTGCGTATTATGCCCTGGTCCACCTTGCCCGCATGCAAGCTGGTGAGAGCGTGCTGATTCATGCTGCTGCTGGGGGTGTTGGGCAGGCGGCGATTCAGATCGCTCAGAGGTTGGGGGCGGAGGTTTATGTGACGGTGGGGACGGGCGAGAAGAAGGCGCATATCATGTCTCTCTTTGGCATTCCGGCGGAACGCATCTTTAGCTCTCGCGATGTCAGTTTCGAGGCTGGCGTGAAGCGTGTCACTGACGGCAGAGGGGTGGATGTCGTCCTCAACAGTCTGGCTGGTGAATCCCTCCGCGCGAGCTGGCGATGCGTCGCCCCCTTCGGGCGGTTCGTGGAGCTAGGTAAACGCGATATCGAGGCTGGTGGACGTCTGGATATGGGGCCTTTCGTGCGGAATGTGGTGTTTGCTAGTGTTGACATTACGGCGATGCTGCGGCTTAATCGGAGACTTGGGTCGAGCATGTTTAAGGATGCGATGGAGATGGGGATGGAGATTCGGAGGGAGTTGGAGGGGGAGGGAAGGGGGGAGGGAGGGGCGAATCCGGTGAGGACTTGGGGGTTTGGGGAGGTGGGGGAGGCGTTTAGGCATATGCAGGCTGGGAGACATGTTGGGAAGATTGTGGTGGTGCCGGGGGAGGGGGATGTGGTGCAGGTATGTTTTCCCAGTTTGTCGTCGGGGAGTGAAGTTGCAAATGCTAATTCGAACCAACAGGTCATGCCTCAACCACTCAAGGGCGCCAAATTCCACGCCGACGCATCATACCTCCTCGCCGGTGGCCTGGGCGGAATCGGTCGCAGCTTGTCAATGTGGATGGTCGCCAACGGGGCGAGGAATCTCATCTTCGTCTCGCGCTCTGGTGTCTCTAATGATGCGGCGCGCGAGCTGGTCAGCACGCTCATGGGGAAGGGGGTGCGTGTTGAGGTCATCCAGTGCGATATCGCGGATGAGGTGCGGCTGTTCGACTCGCTCAATGCGTCGTTGAGGACTATGCCGCCTATTCGGGGGGTGATTCAGGGAGCGATGGTGTTGCGTGATCAGATCTTTGCGAATATGCCTTATGAGACTTTCGTCTCTGCCTTACGTCCCAAGGTCCAGGGATCCTGGTCGCTGCATCAAGCTACACTAGACCAGCCTCTCGATTTCTTCGTCCTTTTGTCGTCCGCCTCCAGTTTCCTCGGCAACGCAGGCCAAGGAAACTACGTCGCAGCTTGCACCTACCAAGTCGCCCTCGCCGCCCACCGCCTCGGCCTCGGCCTCCCGGCAACCGCAATCGACATCGGCAAAGTCGCCAGCGTCGGCGTCGTAGCCGAGAGCAAGGACTCCACCATCGAAGAGAACCTGATCCGCATCGGGCTCAAAGACATCCAGGAAGCGGAACTCCACGCTATTATTGAGCTTGCTATGCTTCCCAATGCGGTGGGCGTCACGAATGGACATCTTATCACGGGCGCGCATACGAGTTTGGATCCGGGGGCGGATATTGCGGATTTGCCGTTTTGGAGTAGAGATCCGGTGTTCTCCCATTTGGATGCGCTGAGGCCCCATTTGGCGCGCGCGGCGGATGGGTCGGGTGGTGCGTCCTCTGCCGGGCGCGCGAGCCTCAAAACCTTGCTTGGTGCGGCGCCGTCGAAGTCAGCGGCTGTTGCGACGGTGCTTGAAGCACTCTTATCGAAACTTGCGCGCGCGCTGGCGATGCCGGTTGCGGAGATTGATGCCAGTCGTTCTACGGCGGCGTATGGGATTGATTCGTTGCTCGCGGTGGATATTAGGAATTGGATATTCAGAGAGGCGGGGGCGGATGTGGCGGTGTTTGAGGTGTTGCAGGCGGGGAGTGTGGGGGGGTTGGCCGGGAGGGTGGTGGAGGGGAGTGCGTTTTTGGGGAAGGCTGCGCTGACGGGGGGAGGGGGGGATGAGTAAACTGGTGAGGGGAGGGGAGAGGAAGAGGGTGAAAAGAGGGGGGTTAAAGCATATATTCGGAGCGCGGTTGGGGGTTCGGCATCTTTTCCCTTATTTTTTTTTGGCTCTTGTCGTCGTCATCTATCGCTCTCGCGTCTCCTTTGTTGTTTGGGTCGGGACGGCGTTTTAAGCATGCGGGTCGGCGGATGGGTTATATGTTGCATAATTCGGTGGTGGGATGGGTTGTATATGAGATCCATGAGGATGAGGATGAGTGTATTTAGCGGATGGAAGAGGAGGAGGGGAGGGAGGGAGTATATATATATGTATGTGTGTGATTGATACCATTTAATACGAGTATTTGATGTGGAGACTTGCTTTGCGTGTGTTTGTGCTTGTGATGCTTGTCATGCTTGTGATGCTTGTAATGCTTGTGGCGATGGTGGTACGGTGGTATATATGGCGGTGGTGTGTGGTACGGTTGACTAGCATTGTTTGCTTCCCTTACTTGCGATTACCGCATCTACCCCTCTCCACACTTATATCTCGTGCGGGAGAGTGGGCGTGGAAGATATGATATGTGACAGACCGTGCCGTCGAACAATAGATGATGGGTAGTGGTTGGTGCGTTTTGTGCGGGACGGGAAGTAAGGCTCGCGCTAGAATGTGGTGTGGAATGTTACCCCTCCTCCACACGTTCCAAAGAAAAGGGAAGGAAGAAGGGAAGGAAGGGGGAGATGGGGGTTTGGGGGGTAGGAGCTTCAGTTATAAAATACAACTATAATGCCTAGAAAGATCAGCTTAATAGTATAGATTTACTCTAAGTAGGCCTCTAAATGACTCTATGTATAACTACAGTGCTAAATTAGGGGCCTATAACGTGTTTATAAGACGCTTTCAAAGGATATGTTAAAGTTGATATATAATAGAATTAAACATAAGCCAACTAAATAGCCTGAAAATTAAATACATTCGAATTATATTAAGAGCACGTAAGAAAAGTGCTAGAGTAGTGGAAAGCTGTTACATCAATAGCACAACGTTTAGTCTTAGAGACAGGATAAAGATGTCCCTAAGGTGGGGAGCCAGGGGGAAATGCGCACTAGAGCCTGTTGTTGTACTGTACCTACACTGTACTGTACCGTACATACAAACATACAGAAAACATCACCTAAAACAATGAACAGCGAAATCTCTCACAAGTTGGAGCATGTCGTAGGCCGCATACTTAAGGGCCAGAAGGCATCCTACGAAATCATCACCTTCCTGAAAGGGCAAACTGTAGCCAAAGCCAAAACCGTTCCTTTGGGACCGGGTTCGCGGCCTGGATCAGGCCTGTACATTCCGCCTGTTCCTGTTTACCGTCGCGTCGGACTAACAGACAGCCCAGGGTAGTTATCAAGGACATTATTTTTGAGCGCGAGTTGGACACCCATCGAATTCCTGCTATTGAGGAGTGCCCCTACATTCGCAAATTGGTAGATGTTATCGATCCCGAAGATGGGGCTCACAGGCAACCCCGAAAGCTGGTTTTCGAATGGATGGATACTGATCTATGGAAATACCGGCCACATGGAAAACTTTCACACCCGAATCTCCCGCAATTGATTTCTAAATCGGTCTTGGAAGCGCTCGCTGTATTCCAAGCTCTTAATGCTGTACACACAGGTCTGTTGTTATCCCAAGCACGTTGAAGTCGCATTAACGTGACACAGACATTAGCCCAAACAACATCCTTCTTTCCAACCTTGACCAACCACTTCCCATCATCAAAGTGAGCGACCTAGACCAGGGTAAGATATTGGCAACATGAACGACTTTTTCCCACTCTAACTTTGGAACAGCATTCATGGAAGGCGTGAAGGGTGGGGAAGGCGAGTGTCCCCAAACGCTCGAAACGCGCGCCCCAGAGGTATGGAAAGGCCTTGGCGCCTGGCCTAGCTCCGACGTGTGGTCCGTTGGAGTAACGGTATGCCCTTCATTCCCGCATACCGCCGCTCCTCGAAGCTGGCCTGATTGCTAGCTCGTGCACTGGCTACTGTCCAAAACTCCCTTTGGGCCCGGCGGAAAAATAATCAAGGACCACACTGACGCGTGGTGCACGGCCAAGCCGATGAGGCTCAGAGGGCGCTTCGACACGACGGAAGAGATGGATAGGTACGAAGAGTGGCGACTGGCGACGGGGCTGGAAGCCATGGACTTCAAACACCCTAGAACAGGCGAGATGCGGCCGTATATTGTCGGCGGGACGCTCGAGGAGGAGTTAGAAAGTCTACCTCGCGAGCTCTGTTCACGGGGGTGCATCGAGTTCATTTTATATCTCCTAGAGCTGGATTACAAGAAGAGACCGACAGCTCTAGAGGCATTGCAGCATCCGTTTATTAAGTCGACTGTTACTTGGCAACAAAAAGACCTCAATTAGTCGCGATGGGGCTGGATTCCCACAAATGGTGGCTACCTATAAATTACACTCACTTGTAATAGACATATCTATATTGTATATCATAGCGCGCCTCTTTAACCCCCTAATAAAAACGTACCATATATAACTATCTTGCAGCAAACCAGCTGCTGCTTTCGGCTGCTTTCTTTTAGACTTTGGGAGGGCTACCCTCTGATTCTGTTTTGCCAGGGCTTCCCACTGACTCTGCGGTTGGCGATTCAGGTGATGCCTCTTTCGTTATCCCTACATCCTTAGGTCTTTGTCCGTATGCCACAATACTATAGTTGTCAGTGTTTACTCCGCCCATTATGAATCTTGACACACTCACAACTCATAATATGTATGATACCTCAAATTCTTTACATCCCTCCTTAAAGCGACAAGGAACACCTCTGTTTCTTCCTTGGTCCATCCGAACGCTTTACTGAAAGCCATCAAACTGAAGGCACTAGCACCTTGCAGTAGACTTTGCATCTCGAATGCGCCAATGAGCTTCATCCTCTTGCTGAGGGGCCAAGGGCCCGTAGGGACTTTATACCGTTTTTCAACGACGTTCACAAACCCTGCTTCTCGGAGGTATTTGGCGAAATTGTTTGGTTCTAACAGTGACCAGCCGACAATTTGGCTAGCTTCGATGACTTTGGTGGAGAAGATGGGGACGCCGCTTTCAGGTGGTGCAGAGTCATCATCGCAGTTGGGGACAGGAAGGAGGCATTGCAGCTCAAGGTAGCCTCCAGGTACTAGCTGTCTAGGAGAGGAAAGTGAGCGGAGACGAGCAAAGGGGGAGAGGTGGGATGACGGACTCGTAACATTGCCCGACCAGGCGAGGCCAGTCTTTAATAGAAAAAAGGAAGTCGCGTGAATGAATGAAGTCGAATTTCTGATGGTAGGTGAACTGCTCCTCGACGTCATCGATTTCGAAGTGGCAGTTCGGCGGCACCCTATCCATAGTCAGATTTGCATCCATCATCCAACTTGCACTACGAAGTGCTATCGTAGAGTGGCTAACCAGTCTGGTTGAATAGGAGCGACGTCGACACCGAGAACATCCGCTGACGGAAATTGGTCTGCAAAGTCTATCGCCCAAATACCTTTCATAATATTAGAACCCCTTCATATTTAGGGGCGATTAGACCTACCACTGCCAGTCCCAAGGTCAAGTACTCGGTGTGGACTTGAGCCTATCGGAGCTAGAAACAATTCCTCATCTAGCAACATGCTGTACATCCTATGTTTCATGTCGATACGATCCAATTCATCCCCATCTATGGGCATGCCATAGCCTGCACGTGTCAGATACGACTTTGGAGCTGTCCATGGAACGTCTTACCGCTTTTACCATATGCGGCATATGTTCGACCATGCTCATCCACACCTCTCAAGATACTTGAGGTAATAGAAGTCGTTGAATCACCGTATCTAAAGCACTATTAAAACAAGTATAGACTATGGGAGTCGTAAAACCAACAACGAGTCGGCATCAAATATTGCTCCCTCATCTTCAAACTGCGATTAACGTCTTAGCATCGAACCACACAATTCCGCCACAATAGCAGGTTGCCAAGCTAGCGGATCCCCCGGATCATAACCATATAGAAATGAGAAGTTAGAATGATAGGAGTATAAGCAAATTTTTAAAGACGAACATCGGGATCGGCTTCAATTCTCTGCATCCTTCATATACCGTACAGGGAAGACTGCGATCATATATCTTGTATCAACGAGCTTAAAATTAAATGCCGGGTCCCGTGCAAGCATTTACGGGTTGGGTGTAGATAACGGATAGATCATTGCGCTGTTGAATGATGAACAAGAGTTATTTGGATATGGAAGACCCGTCCTGGCTTCGGAAATGAAGCAATTGTGAGGGGGACTCTGTGTGAATCCAGCCCCACTTTTACATATGTCCGTCCGTTACAAGGGAGGCGCAACGGTCCGACGACCGATGGAACGTTGATCAACCAATCACTGATGTCTTCTTCTCTGGTGTTTGAAGTCTACCCCGCCCCCATTTAACCGCCTACTTCCGTGGCTTTCCTTTTGACTTTCTTGTGTAACAGACCACTTGCCAAACATTCCAGTCTATCCAAGAGCATTTCTAGAGCCAATCAGCAACATGGTTATTAAGTCAAAGTTAGTGGGGGACATTGAATCTTTGCTTGAGGCAGCAAAGGTCTACGATGTTGAGGGAGCAGACAAACGGGCCAGATTGGATCTAATAGCTAGGCTAGATGCGCTGCGCGAGGGCTTGGAGGATCCTGTTGAGAAGATGTTCAGTCAGATCACCAATGTATGTTTTATTTGTCGTATACTCTATTTCACGCAGACATTAATTCAATGTAGTACTCTCAAACAGCGGCTGTGAATACATTGCTGCAGCTCAAGGTCTTTCACAGCATTCCCCGCGAGGGCAGCATAACTGCCAAAGAGCTCGCTGTAATTGTGAATGTTGATCTCGAAGTTCTCAGTATGCACAATTACCAGTGAGCCTATTACGCAAGGCTAACATCTGCCTTCAGCCCGTCTCATGCGGATCCTAACCGCAACCAACATCTTCCGTTCCGTGGCTGAAGACACTTACGCGCATACCAAGTTCTCACTTGTCTACATTGATGATGTGGCAACCGACTTCTTTACCCTCTGTGTGGACGAAGTAGCTCCCGCCGCCTATCGCCTCCCAGAATATATGTCCACGCACGATTCCACTGGTATTCTTAATCCTCGCACCTCCCCCTTTGCCTGGCATAATGACCGGGAAGGTAAGAACTTCTACGAGTGTTTGCTGGAGTGGCCTGAGCGACTACAGCGGTTTAACATTGCCATGACAACACAGGAAGCTGCGTTGCCAGTCCTCGGCATGTTCCCGTTTGCCACGCTGCCTGCCTCTATCGACACTAGTGACCCTGAACGTGCCTTCATTGTCGATGTGGCTGGAGGCCGCGGGCAAAGCTTACTGCAGATCATCCGGGAGATCAAGGAGAGTGGGGTGACGGGGATAGGTAGGGCGATTTTGGAGGATCGGGAGAGAGTGTTGGATGCGATTCCCGCGGATGCCTTACCTGGAGTGGAAAAAGTACCTATTGACTTCTTCACGCCACAACCAATCAAGAGTAATTGCCTCCTCCCCAGTTCCCTGCAATATGCTCACATTTGTAGACGCGCATATTTACTACCTCCGTCGCATTATGCACAACTGGCAAGACCGCGAGGCTATCATAATTCTGTCGCAAATCGCCGATGCCATGGCACCAGATTCTCGTCTGCTGATTGGCGAGATGGTAGTACCTGAGGTGCCGAAAACAGGATACGAAGGCTTGGATATGACAGTGTACTGGATGGATATGTGCATGCTAGTTATCGGAGGGAAGGAGCGAAGTGAGAAAGAATTTAAGGCGATCTTGGATGCGGCGGGTCTACGGCTGGTTAAGATCTGGTGGAGCCAGTTGGGGAGCCAGACGGTGCTGGAGTGTCGGTTGAAGGAGTAGGTAGATATGAATGCAAGACGGAGTCAAGGGTGGGACATTATCTCTAACATAGACCTGTTTGTTTGGAGCCCTGAAGTTACATTATTAGCATTGCGAGCCTGCATATTCATAGATGAACATTACTCTGTTCTGTTCAGTGATGTTAAGTTGTAGGTTAGTCCCCACTTAAGCTTTATCCCGCGGGCCGACCCGCCCACAGTGGGTCATTTGATCAAGATGACCACTGTGGTCAGTGTATTAAAAAAGGTGATAAAGGAACGTGAGAATCAATTTAACCCTGAGATTAATTGACGTGGCGCTGTTGGTCGTCAAAGATGAAGGATCTATTTGTAAAGCTGAAGGCCAGATTCAGAGCACAATATTTGAACTTGAAGCTAAATTAGAGGCTATAGGCGAGGAGATTGTGAGAACGAAGAATCAATGCCTAAATTCAGGTCTTAAACTTGAACACCTGAAGCCGAAAAGATCGCTAGAACATGTGCGTCTCTAAGACATGCAGCACTCAATATCCTAGCCAGTCTGCCCGAAGCAGATGAGAAAACAGTGCCATGTCGAAACAGATTCAAATGTGGTGCAATCCCAGATCACCCGAAATGCTAACTGCAGCTGGAATGCCAATGATTATGGTATATGGAGGCGGGGCCGCCGTGGTTTCCTGATGCGCACTTGTCTAATGTTATTGGTACTTTTTTCAGCTGCTTTAGGTGCGGCTTCCTACAACCGAGTTTGCAAAAATATCATGCTGCTCTAACTCCCGGGTGTCCAATAGCAAAGCGGCAAGTCAGAAACACCAAAACCAGAGCAAGGCTGAAGGTTGTAAACAGCCTCTAGTTCGGATCCGCTCTGTCAGCTGCGAGAAGATGCCCGTGGCCTGCTTTTCGCCGCTAGTGACAATGGCCAGTGGCCATCTATACCTCGGAGGAATCGATTTGTAATGTTTGATGTCTACTTTGGTGTCTTGCGCAGTGTTTTCTCCAAGCGGGTTGACCGCATTGATGTCCATTGAACTTTCCTCGCTAACTGAGAATTCAGTGGCTAAGATCTTTTTGGGTCGTCGGGGGGGAGCCCACAGGATCACCTGAACCCAGTCATATCCCAGTCATTCATGAACCACTCGCCTATACCTCCGAAATCTAGATTCATGAGGTCCTGGTCTCCTCCTTGAGTTGCAAAACCAACGTCGGCCATCGCTATCGTGGCCTCATCCGAAATAGGTGTAAATACTTCTCCTGGGTTGCCTTGTAAGTCTACGTTTCTCTGGGCCGCATTATGGCTACCACGTAGTGCAACATGGGGTTCATAAATAGGCCATATTCTACAAAGATCGACCGAAAACCCTTCAAATAGAGCCAGTTGGGCGCTGGTAGGTTTTGTTAGAGACGAGCCTACGCCCGGTAAATGCGATTTCCGTATATCGATGGCTTTTTGTAGCGCTTTAGATGCTCCAATAGCAGACCGCCATCGTTTCGAAAGCTCATTCAGGCATTTCTGCATGACTTCAAGATCTGGTTGAATCGCTTCCCATAAATTAGGAAACGGGCGAACTGACAACAACATGATACCAGCGACGAGGCAAAAGTTTGTAAACACTGGCGATAGGAACTTGACTTGATCGCGTGCTAGAAAATACTCGTAGATGCCAGCGGCAAACGAAGCTGCTAGAACAGGGACTGATGATACTTCTCCTGATGCTGTGGTAGGGCGACCCAGAATAATTAGACAAATAAAGTATGGGACATGCAATTGTCGGGCATTGAAATTATGTGCCAGCAGATCATACGTCTGGGTATGGGGCTGCTTTGGAGACAACCTTAAATTTAAAGGAAGTGTTCTCGTCCAGCGAAATAGGACGGTTTCCACGTGCAGGCGTTGTGTACTACGCATGCGTCTTCTAGAGCAGCATTCAACGAGGTCGCCAAGGAGACAGCATATCTCAACATATGGGATAAACAGTTCCCCTTGCGCTTGAGATTCCGGAAAGTCGTCCAAACATGGGGGGCTAGTTTCGCAGTCGTCCATATTAATTGCTCGTGGTCGCCCGTGAGAGACGGAGATGAGGGAATCACGGACCTAAAATCACTTTAACATCGCGAATCTAATCATATGAAAATATCGAAACTTACCGCCAAACTCCACCATATACGGCGCCGAATAGCTCTGTGCGGCCCCTGAGGTGGCTCTTTATGGAGGCCAATCTGGTAGGCAAGGCCGACTCCCGTTTTGAGCCAAAATTCGCTGGCATCGTATGAGACATACGCAGGTCCATCAGGATTATACCAGTGTAGCATTGTAATCGCCTTGATAACTGTAAGGGGGTTATTTTCGTGGCCTGCCCAAAAAAGTGCCTTTGCGCGCTGGTAGAACTGCTCCGAGGATGCATACGATTCCACGCCTGGAGCCGGTGAGATTCGACTAGCTGCTACAAACATCGACTGCATCAGCAACAACGAGTGAAATTTATCGCTGCCCTGATGTAGCTCCGACTGACTGAGGGTCGGCATCCACGGATAGCAATACTGCATGAAGGTTTCCATGAGTATTTGACGCGTAGACTTCGGTGGGAGTTTGAAAGATCCGCAGAGCTCTAATATTTTCTCTTCCATATCAGAGAGTCCACCTGTTCTAGACGGGGTATATGACCGAGCCGACCTCTCGTCAATGGTTGTGTCACCGCCAATATAATACGCTCTCCCAATATACGTTGGAGACTCGGTCCTTTGACGGTTCACTGTAATAATTTCATGGGGTGAATCCGCGGTAATATCGCTGCCTCCAGGCGCTGATTGAGATTGTAATGGTAACGAATGGCTTCTCTCATCGGAAATGTGATGAACAGCATGATTTGCGTCTTGCAAACCGTATACCTGACCACGGCCAGGAAGGATCTCTGGTACTACTATCTCAGGTAACACCACAGAATGCGAGCGTGGCCAAAACGGAAGTGGCATTTGCGCACTCGTGGGATCACCATAGTCATGGTTGCTTGGGGTGTTCTGGATACCGTCGGGGAGCCTCTCGACATGAGGCAAAGTTGCACTTGAAGTCCTCGTTGGAGCAGCCCGGCGTCTCTTACGGGTTCGAGGGCTATTTTATTCCCATTAGTATGGTAGAAAGAAGGGAGTTGCAAAGGATGCTTACATGCACTCAATGCGTAAGGAAGAGCACGATTGACAGGGCCCCTGCTCTGTTAATAATCTACATTTAATCTTTCCCGATTAGTACACAGCTATAAGGCTAGGTTTCTAGGACAAATGATACCTTTTTTAGGTTGCAGTGGACGCATGCTTGACCGAATATGTGATTGGAGGTTTCAACCTGCATGGTACTCGGCGTGCCGATTGTGTGCGGAGGTCGTGCGTGAGGATGACCGGAACTCCGGCGAACATCACAACTACTCTCAAGAACCCACGACTGTCACACACAATGGGATTGGATTGGAGGAGGAGATTTATAAAAATGTGTACGACGTAGATGTAGAATATGCTATCGTAATGTTTGTCTTCTGGCTCAAATTGCAGGAGGTATTCAAGTTTGTGTTAACTTCCCCGCACGGATCTGGAGTGGAGAAGGCGAATGATAACCGACCAAAGCTACCCGCGAGACAAAATAAGATATGGCCCGATTTGTGAGGCTACTACTTCGAGCAATGCATTTTCTATTTTTAATTTGTTTAGAATAAGATTAGTACACATCGCCACTCTAGATTTATATACGTAGTAGTTAAGGTTAAATGGTGTTAGTCGTGAACCAACGGTCACATTGATTTGTAAATGGGCTTGTTTAAATTTATTTCGTGACTCCATGCTTGATATCAATAATATTTTTACCCCTTTCCATCCATCGCTTGTAATGCAAATCAACAGAACGTCTAGTTTGTACCGTTAGGTATCTGTGTATTAATCTCTGCTAGCACATCGGCCTTTAGCGCTGGCCTGTCTGCCTTTCCCGCCGTTGTCTATCATCGCAAATAGTCAGTATCGTAACAACTCAAGAAGAACTCATAGCTCAGGAAAACTTACCCCTCCGTCGATTGGCATGATCAGTCCTGTAATCCATTTTGCCTCCTTGCTACACAAGAACAAGATTCCGTAGCCCACATCCCAACCTGTGCCCTCTTGCTTCATAAGATTTTGATTAATCCGCGCCTGGCGCATATCATCAGTCATGCCTCTTCCCCGCACCATTGGCGTAAACACCATTCCTGGACACACGCAGTTGACACGGATATTCTCAGGTCCATGCTGTGCGGCCATTGCACGTGTCATTTGGATGATTGCACCTTTGGTAGTAGGGTATAGCAGGCTCGGATTCCCGCCAAGGACTAAAGTAATGTAAGCTGGGGTAAGGAAGGCGATGAAAAAGGGGACATACGGCCGCTGACAGAAGACATATTGACAATCGAACCTCTGCCCTTCTTGCGCATCTCAGGAACAACGTGCCGACTCATAAGTACCATGCTCGTTACATTAATGCGGAAATCGCGGTCCCAAGCAGCCATGTCAATTTTAGTGCAATCGCCCATGGCTCCTCCAACTCCAACTATAGGAACCTTTGCATTAGTCTGCGAATTCTATAACTGAAATAAGGTGATGGGACTGTCTATACCAATGTTAACGAGAATATCCACAGAGCCGAACAATGCTACGGTCTTCTCCACGGCATTCTTGCATGACTCTTCGTCGGTGACATCTGCCTGGATAACCTCAGAGATGCCACCCTCTTCGTCGATCATGCGCTTTGTCTCTTGCGCCCACTCAACGTTGAAGTCAACCAGAGCAACTTTGCAACCCTGGCGGGCCAGAAGAATTGCAGTCGCTCGCCCATTGCCAATTTCACCTGCATCAAGATCAGATGAATAGGCATTCATACTCGGAGGAGCATACCTGGCATGCGGGAGCCAGCGCCAGTAACGATCGCTACCTCTCCCTCAAAATTGAAAGCTACAGGAGGCGCCATTGATTCTAGTGAGACTTGGGAGACAACAGGCGGATGGTTAATTAGGTGAAGGAAGTGTTGTAATGATACATGGAGGAATATATTCAGTGAAGGGTATATATATATTCATGACATCGAGTTTCTCATAGGTCCATAAGTCAGTCTAAAGCGCCGGGCTGATCGCCATCGTGATGTTCTGCCGAGAATGGACACACACTGGCTACTCACTTACTCCTAGTGAGTCGCTCGGTCATACTCCGAAGGTGCACCAATTCCAAAATACTCGGCGTGTATTAAACCCGGAATCTCGGTATTAGGCCAGGATTATCCGGAGAGCCGGGGAAATATGGAGAACCGGGGGAATGTGGGGTCAAATAGCTGGCTTCCCACGTTTTCTATAGAGGCTCCACTTCTGGATGAGGTCCTCCTCGAGTAGGCGCCTGATCGAATTCATTCATCCATTGATCCAATATTACAGTAAGGTGAAAGAAGTATTCATATTCATACAAGCCTGTGCACGAATTGTGATTTAGCCCATTGGTAATAGTTCTAAGATCTATGTAGTGATAATTTATTGTGATAACCAGAAATCAAACCATTCAACGATACCCTTTAAACTCTGCTCTTTGACATATCCTAGGAACACGTTAGTATGTGTATTACACGGTGAGATAGATATTTATGAGGAAAGGCAACTGACGCTCATAAGGATTCTCCAGGTCACCTCGCAACGCAAATCCATGCTGAACACCGCTAAAGAGCTGCAGTTGGTAGGGTTTCTTTTCCGTCTGGAGGATTTCAAGCGCTCGTCGACGCGAAGGAGTGCCAAACGTATGGTCGACTTCAGCACAGGACAGGAATAATGGTTCTTCGTGCAAATCCATTAGTTTAAAGCTACAATATCGCTACTAGGAATTAACTCACTCTTTAGGTTGAAAAAATGATGCTCCTTGAGGAACGCTGGATGGGCGAATGCACCAGCCGTGACGGTGTTGCCCGCTAATTCATTACAAACGTAAGGGGCACCAAAGCAGTATCTAAAACGATAAGTACGAGAATCGCAAAGTGATTGTCAAGAAGACTCACCCTACACAAGCGTATTTCGTTTTGTCCTCGCCATATTTCTCCTTCACCGCGCTGACCCATTTGGGAACATTTTCATCAGCAAACGCCGTGTGCTTCTTCTTCCAAGCCTCATAGTCAAAATTAGGATCCGAGTTGTCGTGTCTATCCTTTCTATGCTTCCACACCGGGTCCTATAAAATCAAATGAGTTCCATTTTGCTCTGTGATAAGAGTCCTAGAATGAGAATTTACCCCGCGAAAATAATCCATGCCCAGCACAAGGTATCCGGCATCAGCAAAGCCATCCATTATAAGAAGCCCATTAGGAAACATCCCCCAGACGTCAGGAAAGTAGAGCAAAATGTGACCATTTGGATTTTTGGGCATGCCAACGTACGTCTCTACACCTGAAAGTGTGACGAACTTGCCTTTCGCCTCTCCTTTGTGAATTGTGCCATTTAGACAGCAGGGTCCTGATGGCTTTGCAAGAACAGGATCTGCTGCCATAATTAATATGAATGCGTCGTTTGGTTAAAATTTATATGAGTGAGAACTTTAGGAAGTTGTGGTAAAATACGGACATCAACAAGCATCATCCATTTTATGATATGCCTGGCCTTCGTTCGATTGCAACACACCGCAACGAAGTCACGTTTGGAGGTCATCTTCGTCGCCGAGTTCCCGTAGCATTCGGCGAAACTCCGAGCCTGGGTGATCATTGGTCATATTGCGGGGTTCCCCACAGATAAGCTAGTGAATCCGGCATGCCGAACGCCGGACGCCTAACACCGAATCGCAATTGCCGAAATAGCAACGAGCTTCGTCTCTGCCATATTAATTCGGATGTATCTTTAAACCCAGCAAATGGCCAACCGAATTGATACCCGGGGCCCCAGTTGATGGGAATAATGGAGCGAACATATGCGGGGTGCATGCGGGGTATCCCCAGCATTTCCCCAACTTGTTTTAGATTTAAGATCCTCCTTCCTTCCCTGGAAGCACATGGCTAATCGGATTCCCATGCCTCTGTGTTTCTGTTCTCCTGTGTTTTTATAACCACAACTATTGCTGCTGCGGCTCTCAAGTTTTTCGAGATGGCCACAGTGAAGGTTGACGAAGTCGCACATGTGGAGCGCGATGGTGGCATTGATCACGATGAGGACCTAAAGCAACCGCTAGACAATTTCAACGAGGTAATCACCGTCATAAGTTCAGATTATGCATCGACTCACAATCTTTAGAGTGATGCTGTTGGATACTCGGAGTATAGAGAGGGTCTTAACATAGAAATTTCACAACAAGAAGTAAGCAATGACAGTCTCCTCTTCATCTACGAGATGGCTAACGAATTATTCAGAATCGCCGTGTCCGTTGGAAGATCGATCTAATCATTCTGCCCATCTTCTTGGTCACACAGACCTTGCAATTTCTTGACAAGACGGCACTGAACTATGCCAACCTGTTCGGATATCAGAAAGCCCTTGGGCTACATGGCCAACAGTTCAACTACCTGTCTGCAAGTGAGTCTTGCTGATAGCCTTTGTTTGGATGGATATCTAACCATGCGTTTTAGTGGTATATGCGGGATACTTCTTTGGACAGTACCCTTGCGGTTGGCTCATCGGTCGATTCCCCGCACAGAAAGTTCTTGGGATAAGCTGCTTGCTTTGGGGAGCAACAGTTCTTATCTTGACACAATGCCGAACATTCAGCAGCGCTCTCGCCGTCCGCTTCATAATGGGCGTCTTCGAGGCTGCTGTAACTCCTGGTCTCACCTTGATGACTGGATTCTGGTACACCAGACAAGAGATTCCACTTCGCCAATGCATTTGGTACTCTGCCCTTGGATGGGGCGGTATAATCGGCTCCTATATCTCAATGGGTATTTCTAAACTCCCCGAGGATTTAACTCCGGAACGTTGGGAGTTGATTTTTTTTATTCTCGGCGGTGCTACGTGTCTATGGGCATTTGTCATCTACTTTCTGCTCCCCGACACTCCGTCAAATGCGCGCTTCTTCAACGAGCGTGAACGCCTCGTTGCTGTTAAGAGAGTAGCTGGCAACGAGACGGGTATCAAGAACAAGGCTTTCAACACCAAGCAAGCCATACAAGCCTTTGCTGATCCTAAGGCTTTGCTCTTATTTGCGTCTGTCTTCGCAGCCGCCATCCCTAATGGAGTTGTTAACTCCTTCTCTACCATTATTATCAAAGACTTAGTACGCTCCATCATCTGTTGCATTTCCTATCTTCTCCTGCTAACTGTATATATAGGGATTTAGCACTACCAAAACGACTCAGCTAAAGTCCGTAGGCGATGCGATCCAAATCATTGCTCTTATTATTGGAGGAGCCATTACCCTTAATGTTCCAAACTCTCGCCTACTAACAGCTACCGCCGCAAATATCATCTGCACAGTTGCTGCCGCATGCACGGCATATCTTCCACGTGCTAATACCTGGGGACGCCTCGTTTCGTTCTGGCTGGTTAACACACAGTCTGTTGGATTTACTATCTCGCTCGTGACCGTCTCATCGAACATGGCGGGATTCACGCACCGATCGATGGCTAGCGCTATGATTTTGTAAGAGCTTCTTTTGCTTATTCAAAATGAAACCAGACTTACATTTACATAGCACTGCATACTGCTGGGGTAACTTTACAGGACCATTTGTCGTTAAAGCTAGTGAGGCTCCAACCTACCCCACTGCAACAGCCGGTCTACTCGCCGGTTACTCCGTCAAACTCGGGTGTCATCTCCTACTTCTTGGTAAGCCTTAATATTATTTTTCTAGATTTTCTCTACTAAGGCTAATGATTTATTTCCAGCATACATGTTTTTCACAAACAGATATAGAGAACGTACTTATGGCCCCGCAAACAAGGAGATGAGTAACGAGGCTGGAATGCAGGACAAGACGGAGTTTGAAAACAAGGATTTCCGCTATGTGCTGTAAATGTCATTTCGTAGAATAACTACATAACATATTATAATAGCTGTGGATTGGACTCCTTGTTTGCGAATATCCTTCATAGCGACATATGGCACAAAAAGGTGACAATGGAAGATATGTGTTTTTATATTGCATCTGACGCGTTCTACACCTGACGCCTTCTTTCTTCACATCCCCTCTACTCCCTCTACCCTCTCCACCCCCCCCTCGCCCTCCTCCTCGCCTCCTCCACCTGCCCAAGCCTCCACTCACACCCCTCCGCAAACTCACAACTCCGACACTTAAACGCCTCCTGTACCGCCACCCCCTCCGGCGCCCTCTCCCCCCTCCACCACCCCATCCCATGCCCTATATACCCTCCCAAGACAGCCTCATCCATTGGGAACACTTGTTCCCCTATCACCCCTCCCGTTCCACGACTGCGGTATTCAGCGCGGAGCACGCGTCCTAGCCCGCCATCCCCGATGACTTCGGTGAATAACTTCATCATGACGCCCCAAAGTTTCTCTAGAGTATTGTTGCGCGCTAGTTCCGAACCAGCTGGATCTGGCGCGCGGGCGACTTCTTCGGCGCTTGAGGGCGCGTCGTAGAATACCTCGTCTGCGAGCGCAGCTACCTGCGCTACAAACGCTGGGCTGAACTGCGCGTGCGTGTCAAGCTCATAGCGCGCCGCTAGGGCGGAGAGGGGGTTTTCGCCCGCGGCGAGGGAGGAGAGGAGGGTGTGGTAGAGCATGAGCTGGAGCCTCGTTGGCCGGAACGAAGCACCGCGGGGTAAGGAAGCAACGGAGCGGGTTTTGACATCTGTGATATACAATTTCCTCTTCGCCGGTTGCGGAGGGGTAGGATGCAAGTACTCATCCAGCGCACGCTGGTCAGTAGGAAGCGTCGTCCTAGGCAGCGGCGGTTCCTCACCTCTCGCCACCGCAAGCGCCCGAACAGCTTCCTCCTCCTTCTCAACATCCGGACACATAAACCCCACCTCATCAATCACCCCCCCAACCACCTCCCCATCCACCACCCCCCACACCTCCAGCTCCCTCGTCATCCCCGTCTCCCTCAGCGTCCGCAGTCCCTGAATAACATTCCACACCCTCAACCCCCACGCATCCTCCTTGGTCGCAACCTCGATCTGGACAGAAGTATACACCTCCTCCTCGAGCGCGGCGTGGACTTCGCTACCGCGCTTCATGGCTTCGGTGCGTGGCTTGCGCCCGTGAAGGGAGAGCGTCATGGAGTATTGAAGTTCGCACCAGGCGGGGGAGACGAGGTCGGTGACGGAGAGGGCTTTGCGGGGGAAGGAGCGGTAGCGTTGGAGGGGGCTGCGGGTGTCGGGGGTTGGGGCTTCGGGGGGTGCGTCAGGTAGGGGAGTAGCGGTGGGTTCGTTGAGCGAGGAGAGTGCCGCGGAGACTAGCCGCTTAGCAGGTGTCAGAGCGGCGTGTGGGAAGGGGGAGAGGAGAGGGGGGACTCACGATCCGGGTAGATGGCACCGTTCTGGCCGCCTGGGTGTGCGCTGCTCCTGTCTGGCGGGGGCGCGGGGGTGTCAGTCTCATACGCGATCGGCATGCTGGCCACATAGCGTGAGCGCGCTGGATGCGCATCGCGGCGAGCTGGGGTATTCTCGCGGGAGAAAAAGAAAGGGATCGGCGGGTTAGGGACGCTGACGACTGTAGATGGTGTCTGGACAACGAGACGATCGAGGACCTCTAAGTCTTCGGGGGAGAAATCAGAGCCGTAATCGCTATCGGAGTCGGTTGGGGGGGTGCAGAGGGCCATGCTCTACTCGGATTGTGTTTGCATGTTCAAGATGTCGTGGTTGGGGTGGGATATGGGGGATGGATGTGGGCGGGGTGGGAAGTGGTCTTATGAAATCGGAGGAGGGGGCGAAGGGTGCATGACAAGGCTGGCGGTTATCAAGGGTCTTTGGGTCGCTTTATCGGGGAAACCTCGAGTCCGCGCCGTATACGCGACGCTAGGAGACGCGAGAACACGTGATTATGGAAATTCGCGTTTGATTGGAAATGTTTATTCCCTGATTGGGATACAGTAACTTCACATCCGCCAGTCTTTCTGCGCACTTTTGAAATAACTTGCGCGGTTTTGCGCGAAGAATCGCGCATCGAGGGTTTGGATACATCACCACCCAATTCTTAAATATCTTTGGCCTCATTTTCTGAATCTACACACTTTTGAACTTCTCTATTTCCGCCTCAAGAGGTGATGCAGCCCAGCCTCACTCAGAGAAGTTGATACCTGAGGATATAAGGCCTTAAGTGCCTCAGGCCTAAAACTGCCTATATAACGGGTCAGAGCGATTGTAGGTCGACGGTCAAGTCGTAGTCAATGAAGGCGACCGCATTTATCCTCAACAATACCAACTCACCAACAGAATCACATAAAACAGCCTCATGTGTCTATAAATTTATATTTATCTATCCTAAATATCCCCATTCTCCCTTCGAGGTACTCTAGATAGAATATATATAGCATATAAATAATATAGACGTGCCATACACATCCCTCACGCCTTCCAAACTCCACCATCAATTTCGTGATGTCTCATCTTTTCATATTTTGTTGTTGACCCCCTGTGCCCTCCAAAATCTCTCTAAAGCCTGAAAGTTCAAAAATCGTAGAATGTAAGAATACGCTCAAGTGAGCTGAATAAAAAATAAAATAATAAAAACTCAGCACGCCTCCAAACACATGAGGCGGCCAGTCGTAATTGCGAATGTAAAAAAATCCGGTTCTTCTCCGAATCCCTGCCGGCCGAATTATGATCAAAGGGGGGTATAAGACGTTCAAAAAATAAAAATTATATCCCATAAACTGTCGTGAAAATAAGGGGTTTTCGCTGTCGAGAACCCGGGTATGTGTGAAGCAAAAATAGTTTAAAATATCGTATATACAACGAAGGAAGTATGGCGGAGTGGTCCGTAGACAGACACTATCCGTAAATATGCATGGCGATAGTGATGGCTGGCTTATAGCAGCATGCTGCACGCCGCGAAGGCCGCTGCGAGAGCGACAAAGCTCGATTGCAGGGAGATGGAGGTAGCAACGCTAGGGCTGCTAGTCGAAGGAGCTGCGCCTTTAGAGGCACTGGAGTCGCCTTGCTGGACGGCGGAGGCCACTCCTCCGGTGGGCGCCGCGTTGTTGTAAAGGGCGGTGTCATTCTCGAAAAGCATCTGCGGCAGGATGGTGGGGTGGACGGTGGCGGACGTGGTATCGTCACTGGTGCTCTCTTCGCTGGTGCTGCTGCTGGATTCGCTGGTGCTGGACTCGCTGCTAGTAGACTTGCTGCTGCTGGACTTGCTGGAGGAGGATGGGGTGGACGAGGAGCTCTTAACGGAAGAGCTGCTCGGGCTGGGCGTGGGGGTTGGTGTTGGAGTAGGTGTTGGGGTGGGCGTTGGAGTCGGGGTTGGGGTAGGCACGGCGGAGGAAGATGGCTCAGTTGTCCCATCGCTGCCTCCACCACCGCTGCCGCCAGATGAGCCGCCTACGTCGAACGTCTCGATCTTTGCCTTGGAACCCTTTGGCACAGTGACAACGCAGAAGTTGCCGCCTCCCGCACCGGTTGCCGAGTTGCCGCTGGTCACACCGTTGACTTTAACGACAGCGGGGTCGATAGAGCAAGGCAGGCCGTTGCAGCCACCGCCCTCACAAGTAATCTTGACACCGAACTTAGGGAGATCGTTCGAGAACGTAGATTCACCGGTGTAGATGGGGTTCCAGGCGATCTTGACGAATGTCTCTCCGCTGGCATCGGTATTGGCGCCAGCAACATACGGACTCCAGTTACCGATCGGCTTGGATCCATCGCCCCAAATGCATGCATCCGCAGTGGAAACTCCGGGTGGGTTGATGTAGTAGTGTGCCGCCGTCGATGCCCAGTACTCTGTGTCAGGAACTGCGAGTTCAACTGGTTGACCACTGCCCACATTCGTAGGGATGAGCATGGCCTCGTTTCCGGGGAGCACAGTCTGGCAGTACGCGACGGACTGGCCGCACTTGTTATGGGCGAACACGGAACCGGTCCCCTGGTAGCAGTATGGCTTGTTTGGGAATGGCTTCTTGATTTTACCACCGCTGTCGCATTTAAGGCCACCATTCTACGACCGTTAGTTTGACTAGAATGCAGGCTGAAGGGTTCCTGAACTTACCATGGATGCTGGATATGAGTATGTAGTCGCGTCCGCGTCCCATTGACCCATGAGTTGTCCAGGTGGGCACGCATAGGGGCAGAATTTGCCTGCGGTGCAAGGCTGGTTGGGGCTCATCGCCCACCCACCATTTTCAGAGCCAGGAGTAACAGCTACCAGACCCGCGGTCGATGGGAACGAGCAAATATCTCGCTTATCCAAAGCCGGCTGGTCCTCATGCTCTGCTCTCGAAGAGTGCGCGTTCTTGTGGCTGTGTCCATGTCTCCTCTCGAGATTCTCCAATTGCACTGGTCTGTTGTTGTGCGAGTGCCTTGCTTCAGACACAGCTGCCAGCAATACAATCGCGGCGCCGACGGCAGCCTTCTGCTCCAAGAATCTCATCGTCGCGTGGTGTTGGTGCTATCGCCAAGTGCTAGGGCGAGGATCGCGGCCAACAGGTCGTGGGATGGCGTCGATTTAGTTGATCTTGCGTGCCGATCGATCACAACACTAACTTTTCTTCGAGTTTGCTTGCGCGATATTTCTCGTCTTGATTTCGTGCAAAGCGCGACAGCGAGGTGATGATGATATAGTAACGAATGTGATGATGGGATGAGAGAGAAGTGCAGATGGGGAAGAAGCGACAGAATATGGGGACGGGAGGGAGACGGGATGGAGATGAGAAGTGGCGATTCGATAAAAAACCGAGATGAAAGCTCTGAGCTGTCTCTCTGTGACAACCAGCCAGTCACGGTCCGTGATGGGGGCTGTTTCGATCCATTTCCACACTCTGTGTTGTTCCCACAATTCCCACAGTTCAGACAGGGAGCCCACTTGGTCCCGCCTGGACCTGTCCATTAAGTACAGGGGGTAGGGGACCAGGGAGCCTGTGCGTGTGTTCCCGTGTGTTGCCCAAAATTAAAATGAGAAACGACTTCCTGTCATTAATTGGCATGAATGGCAATAATGGGGATCAATAGGGTCAATAGGATCAAATGACTTCAGCCAAAGGCCGCCGGGGAACAGCGAAAGGAAGAAGCGAGTCGATATTAGGCAGTAACGAGTCGCAAACAGTCGATATTGGGCAACTTCGACCAACTCCGACCAACTTCGACAAGGCAGACTGTGCTGTGTTGTCCCACCAGCCGGTACCTGTACCTGACGCTAATATCTGCGCCATAGTTTGTCACCCACTAGCTCTGTATTGGTGTCTTGGGGACGGGCCATAACCAGCGAAATCGAACGGATGCAAGGTCCCGCACATGGGGACTTATAAGGGATTTCCGTGATTGGACCACGCGTTCCACCAAAACGCCAAAAATGAGATTAATTGGAAATACTTCGCAGTATTTCGCAGAGTACGAAGCGTGTGTGTGAGGAGTAAGTACGGAGTACATATGTATGTTTCGTCCAAATGCGCATATAGTGTGGCATAACCCCTGATGTCCTGAAGCCCTGAATCCTGTAAGTAGTTACTCTCAAACATGAGGGGGTCCGGAAGAGGAGATTGGAGGAGATTGCCCTTATATTTTCGGTATACAGTCAAGCACCGTTATAACGATGTATTTGCTGCCAGCAGAATAGATCGTTATAATGATAATATCGGTATAACGAGTGTTATTTGTTAGTAAACAGGGGTATTTGGGACCAGGAAAAATATCGCAATAGTGAAGTTATCGCTTAATCGAGAATCGTTATAACGGTGCTTGACTGTACCAAGGGAGACCAAGGTTACCTTATATGTCGCGATCGGCGCTTGAACTTCGGAGAAGAGCTCAGGACGGCGGGCACGTCGCGCACGCGTATAGTCCATATAGTCCAGACTCGTACAGGTCATCCACATTATGGATATCCAGCATTGACCGGCAAAGGTGCGGAGCTGGAGCCGTGGATTCTGAGCCTGTGGAATCGTGGAGTCGTGGAGATGTTACCCCCTAAAGTGAGGCGTGAAGCTGTGGAGGCGTGGAGCTGTGGCTTTGATGGGAAAGAGCTCATGACCGAAAATGGCCCGTAAAGGGAAATGAGATGGCTTGTTGTGGTTGTATTGGAAGTTGGAGTACAAGTACAACCACATGCTTCATCACGTGATGTACAGTATGGAGTTTGTAAAATACCCGTGACCTGGAATTTAGTTATCCCACCCCTCCGTTATCGATAACGACCCCACCACAGCAAGCTGTACAACAAGCTCCAAGCTCCCAGACCCCAATTCCTTCCTTCCAGAATTAAGCAACTTAACTTCCCCATAACCCTCTATTTCTTGTAATTATTTGTTCTCACGAGTTACCCCCACAGCCACCATGGCTGCACCTGAAATCCCCAATCTGCTCTCCATGCGCGGGAATCGCTCGCGGGGCGGTGGACGCGGTCGCGGGGGGTCCTCCAGCGCAAGAGGCGGAGGTCCAGATAGGGACAAAATGATCCGCGAGACTGATACCGATGCCAATGGTTCCCGGCGTAGCGCAGTAGCCTGTGGCTACCTAGAGGACCCCTATATCAGCGAGTTCGTCGCCGACATAGGCTCTGATTCTCCTGCCCTGCGCATGCCCATCATAAACAGAGGTGCTCCCCCCCTCCTCCCCGTCCCGCCATGATAACACCCCCTCACTAACACCCTCACCCCCCCAGGAACCTACGTCCGCACCATAGTAATCGACCGCCTAATCGAGAACTTCATCAACGCGCACCCCGAGCAAAACGTGCAAATCATCTCCCTCGGCGCCGGCACCGACACGCGCTACTTCCGCTACCTCGACCGCGGCCACAAAGACCAGATCCTCTACCACGAGCTCGACTTCCCCATCATCTCCGCCAACAAACTCGCCTTCGTCACGCGCTCCGATAAGATCGGGCCGCCGGGGAGCGAATTCAACGCCCTGCGCGCGGTGCCGGATCATGACCCGGAGAAGAAGATGTGGGGGTACTTCACGGATGTTGAGAAGAAGGCGGGGTACCTCTTTCACCCGATTGACCTGCGAAATCTGCCGGCGGAGATTGATAATATACGCACTGACTTGCCGACACTGCTAGTTTCGGAATGCTGTCTGTGTTACCTGACGACCGAACAGGCGGACGCGGTACTCAACTTCTTCACCTCCCGCATCCCCACAATCGGCACCGTGATCTACGAGCCCACTTCCCCCACCACCGCCTTCGGGCGCGTCATGACCTCCAACCTCGCCGCGCGCAACCTCTCCATGCCCTCCATCTCCACCTACGACTCTCTCGACTCCCAACTGGAACGCCTACGGGCAGCCGGGTTGGATATGTTCCAAGAAGGCGCGAGTATCAGCTGGTTATGGGATAATTGGATTGAGGACGAGGAGAAGGTGAGGTTGGGGCAGATGCAGATGTTTGATGAGGAGGAGGAGTGGCGGTTGTTGGGGAGGCATTATTTGGTTGTTTGGGGGGCGAGGGAGCAGAGGGAGACGGAGGGGGCGTTTGGGGGGTGGGATT